>WNWK01051662.1:0-12416 GCA_009830355.1 Cherax destructor
CGGCACTAGGATCCACAAGTACCGTTATGACAGTTATCCACAGAGGCATTACTGCGTCTCGGTGAACACCTCACACCCCCGGTGGAGGTGAGTGTCGAGCACCACCCCAGGTGGAGTGTGAGTGGTTGCACCACCCAAATTCGCCGACGACACGAAGATAGGTAGGATAATTGATTCAAACATAGATGTCATAGAACTTCAGGAAGATTTAGACAAACTTAATTCGTGGTCAGAAAAGTTGGCGATCAGTTCAATGTAGATAAATGCAAGGTTCTGAAGCTCGGAGTGTCCATAACAAGGCACTTATAAGTTAAATAACGTAGAACTTAGCCATACAGATTGCGAGAAGGACTTGGGGTGATGGTAGCGCAACCTTAAAACCAAGACAGCAATGCCTAAGCGTACGTAATAAGGCAAATAGATTACTGGGATTTATATCAAAGTGTTAGCAACAGAAGTCCAGAGGTTATATTACAGCTTTATACATCATTAGTAGGCCTCACCTAGATTAGAAGCTCAGTTCTGGTCTCCATATTACAGAATGGACATAAATTCGTTAGAAAACATTCAGCGTAGAATGACTAAATTAATACATAGCATTAGAAATCTTCCTTACGAAGAAAAGATTGAAGACCCTAAAATTACATTCACTTGTAAGACGTAGAATGAGGGAGACATGATCGAGGTATACAAGTGGAAAATGGGTATAACAAGGGGATATAAATAAGGTCTTGAGGATATCTCTCCAGAGAACCACAATAATGGATTCAAGTTAGATAAGTTTAGATTTAGAAAGGATATAGGAAAGTATTGGTTTGGAAATAGGGTAGTTGATGAGTGGAACAGTCTGCCTAGTAGGGTTATTGAAGCTAGGACCTTGGGTAGTTTCAAAATTAGGTTGGATAAATTCATGAGTGAGAGGGTTGGATTTGAGTGGGACTCAGCGCATGAGTGGGTAGAATTGTCAAAGGCTTATTTCTTGGGAGCTTTGAAAATTGGGTTGAGCAAATATTCTGTTAGTGGGATGGATTGTGAAGGACCTGCCTAGTATGGGCCCATGGGCCTGCTGCAGTGTTCCTCCTTTCTTATGTTCTTATGTTCTTAAGTGCTGGAGTGGAGTGCCAGGTGGAATGTGTGAGTAGTTTCACCACACCAGTTGGAGGTGTAGTGGTGAGCACCACACCAGTTGGAGGTGTGAGTGGTGAAAACTTCAGCAGTTGGGTAGCTGCTGACGACCATAGTGTAGAGCTTCCTTAGGTGGAGTAGTAACTGATCAGAAATAACTGATGTGTTGGAAGTTAATACGAGATAGTGTTATCAGTCTGTCTTATCTGCGACAGTCAATCAGCACTGATATCCTACCTTGTCTTGAGGCACCCACACCATCATTTGTCCTCCGGATCACGGCACAACACCCTATCTCTGCTGGGTGCGCGACTTTTGTAGGATTGCATGGTCCGTGGATTAGGCGTCGTGGAATTTTCAGCTCACCATGGAGGCAGGCTAAAACAACATGGGTTCCCGATCCCCGGTTAGTCGCAGTGTTGGTATTGATTAAATACCACTCGTTCGTGGTTCAATACGATTAATACTGCTTTTGGAGGCTAGTACACCAAACGGGAAGTAGAATGAAATTAGCTCGAGGCACCCACACCAACGTATGTCCTCGTATAACGGTACAACACCTAAGCTCTGCTGGGTGCATGATTATTGAAGGATTGTATGGTCCCATGTTTAAGAGTGGTGGAATTTTCGCTCACCATGAGGCGGATTAAGAACATAAGAAAGGAGGAACACTGCAGCAGGCCTGTTGGCCCATACTAGGCAGGTCCTTCACAATCCGTCCCACTAACAGAATATTTGTCAACCCACTTTTCAATGCTACCCAAGAAATAAGCTTTGATAATTCGATTTACTCATGTGCGAGTCCTCAAATCAAACCCTTCTCACTCATGATTATCCAACCTAATTTGAAACTGCCCAAGGTCCTAGCTTCAATAACCCTTGGAACTGTTCCTCATCAACTACCTATTTCCAAACCAATACTTCCTATATCTTTCTAAATCTAAAGCTTATAACTTGAATCCATTATTGTGGGTTCTATCTTGGAAATATCCAGACCTTATTTATATCCCCTTTGTAATCCCATTTTCCACTTGTATACCTCGATCATGTCTCCCTCATTCTTCGTCTTACAATGCTATGTATTAATTTAGTCATTATACATGGGTTCGATCCCTCAGCAAGTCGTAGAGTGTGTATTATATATATATATATATATATATATATATATATATATATATATATATATATATATATATATATATATATATATATATATATATATATATATATATATATATAAATAAGAACATAAAACATAAGAAAGGATGAACACTGCAGCAGGCCTGTTGGCCCATACTAGGTGGGTCCTTCACAATCCATCCCACTAACAGAATAATTGCCCAAAAGTAATTTTCAATTCTATCAAGATTCTATTAACTCAATTGGAGTCCACTCAAATCCAACCCCTCTCACTCATGTATTTATCCAACCTAAATTTGAAACTGCCCAAGGTCCTAGCTTCAATAACCCTACTAGGCAGACTGTTCACTCATCAACTACCCTATTTCCAAACCAATATTTTCCTATATCCTTTCTAAATCTAAACTTATCCAATTTGAATCCATTAAAGGGTTCTCTCTTGGAGAGATATCCTCAAGATTTATTTATATCCCCTTATTAATACCCATCTTCCATACTTATAAAAATAAGAAAGGAGGAACACTACATGGGCCTGTTGGCCCATACTAGGCAGGTCCTTCACAATCCGTCCCACCAACAGAACATTTGCTCAACCCAATTTTCAATGCTACCCAGAAACAAGCTTTGACAATTTCTACCCACTCATGCGCGAGTCCCACTCAAATCCAACCCCTCTCCTCATGAATTTATCAACCTAAATTTGAAACTACCCAAGGTCCTAGCTTCAATAACCCTACTAGGCAGACTGTTCACTCATCAACTACCCTATTTCCAAACCAATACTTTCCTATATCCTTTCTAAATCTAAACTTATCTACTTGAATCCATTATTGCGGGTTCTCTCTTGGAAGATATCCTCAAGACCTTATTTATATCCCCTTTGTTAATACCCATTTTCCACTTGTATGCCTCGATCATGTCTCCCTCATTCTACGTCTTACAAGTGAATGTAATTTTAGGGTCTTCAATCTTTCTTCGTAAGGAAGATTTCTAATACTATGTATTAATTTAGTCATTCTCGCTGAATGTTTTCTAACAATTTATGTCCATTCTGTAATATGGAGACCAGAACTGAGCTGCGTAATCTAGGTGAGGCCTTACTAATGATGTATAAAGCTGTAATATAACCTCTGGACTTCTGTTTTAACACTTCTTGATATAAATCCAGTAATCTATTTGCCTTATTACGTACGCTTAGGCATTGCTGTCTTGGTTTAAGGTTGCTGCTTACCATCCCCCAAGTCCTTCTCCAATCTGTATGGCTAAGTTCTA
The DNA here is from genome assembly GCA_009830355.1 of Cherax destructor. NCBI lineage: Eukaryota > Metazoa > Arthropoda > Malacostraca > Decapoda > Parastacidae > Cherax > Cherax destructor. The sequence goes on from WNWK01051662.1 coordinate 3,538, forward strand.
CGTTATTTAACATAAGTGCTTGGGTTATGGACACTCCCGAGCTTAGAACCTTGCATTTATCTACATTGAACTGCATCTGCACTTTCGACCACGAATTAAGTTTGTCTAAATCTTCCTGAAGTTCTATGACATCATGTTTGAATCAATTATCCTACCTATCTTCGTGTCGTCGGCGAATTTGCTCATATCACTAGTAATTCCCTCATCAAGGTCATTGATATATATTATAAATAACAATGGGCCTAAGACTGATCCCCTGTGGAACACCACTTTTACAAGTCCCATTCAGTTTAACCCCATTTATGCACCTCTCTGCTTCCTATTGGTGAGCCATGACTCGATCCATGACAGCACTTTTCCCCAATGCCATGAGCTGCCACTTTCTTTAACAGTCTCTGGTGCGGTACTCTATAAAAAGCCTTACTAAAGTCTAAATAAACAATATCGAATTCTTTATCGTGATCAACAGCCTCAAAGCTTTACTGAAGAAGGTTAATAAATTAGATGGCAGGAGGCCCTTCTTTGAATCCATGCTGGGTATCATTAATCAAATTATGGTTATCTAGATGGCTTCTAATAATATCAGCTATAATTGACTCAAAGTAATTTGCCTACAATTGAGGTCAGGCTTATTGGGCGTGGTTTGGTAGTGACTTGTCCCCTGCTTTAAAAATAGGAATTACATTAGCCATCTTCCACATATCAGACACTACCTGTTTGAAGAGATAAATTAAAAATGTTAGATATTGGTTCACAGAGTTCCTTTTTGCATTCCTTAAGAACCCTTGCAAAAAGCTCATCAGGACCGCGACTTATTTTGTTTCAGTGGTCCAGCTGTTTCATAATCACCTCGCCAGTGACTGTGATATTACATAATTTATCTTCTTCTGGGCCTCTAAAAATTAATTACTGGGATATTATTAATGTCTTCCTGTGTGAAAACCGAGAAAAATAATTATTAAAAAATAGAGCACTATCATTCTCCTTGTCAGTAAGATGCCCAAAGTTATTTTTAAGGGGACCTATCTTATCCCTAACTTTTGTTCTATAAACCTGGAAAAAACTTTTGGGTTAGTTTTGAATCCAAAGCAACTTTAATTTCATAGTCGTTTAGTTTTTCTTATTCCCTTTTAACGTCCCTCTTAATGTCAGTACTGATTTATAAGATGACCCTCACCTCTTTTTATGCGCCTATAAATTCCTTTCTTCTGCCTAAAAGATATTTGAGCCTATTATTCATCCATTTTGGGTCATTTCTACTTGATCTAATTTCTTTATATGGGATAAATGTTCTTTGGGCAGCCTGTATAGGTTAGAAAACTGTCATATTGATACCTCTCTTCTTCACCCCAGTCCACAGTTGATAAGTGTTCTCTAAGTCCATTATAATCTGCTAGCGAAAATCTGGGACCATTACTGAATTATCCCTACTACCATACATCCATTCAATGCTAAAGGTAATTGACTTGTGGTCGCGAGCCGAGTTCCTCTGTAATTTCTAAATTATTAACAAGGGTTTCCTTGCTTGCCAGAACCAAGTCAATAGGTTATTTCCCCTTGTAGGTTCTGTTACAAACTGCTTCAAAAAGCAATCCTGAACTACTTCTAAAAGTCGTTAAGATTCTAAATTCCCTGTCATGAAATTCCAATCAATCTGACTAAAGTTAAAGTCCCTAAATTACTACGTTATCGTGTCTTGTGGCCTTAACAATTTCCTCCCAAAGTAGTCTCCCTTGTTCCCTATCTAAGTTTGGAGGACGGTAAATCACGCCTAAAATCAATTTTTTACACCCTCTGAAAATTCTATCCAGACAGACTCTGTATGTGTTAATTCAGACTTTATACCCGTTTTTATGCAACAATTTAAATGATCACTGGACAGAGTGCCACCCCCCCCCTTTCCGATACTTCTGTCTACTTGGAACAATTTAAAACCCTGAATGTGACATTCGGCAGGCAAGTCCCGATTTTCATATTAAGCCATGTCTCAGTTATTCAAAAACATCAATATTACGTACTTGCAACTAATCTCAACTCGTCCATCTTATTCCTAGCACTACGACTATTGGTGTAATATATATTTTAGAGACCCTCCTTTCTCTTTACCCTTCCTGCTCATCTCTGTTTTCCACTATACTTTGCTGTCCTTGTCATCTAGTGTCACTACTTTCCACTATCCCCCTTATTCTGCCTATTACTAGTTCTCCTACAACATAATATTACTACACTGGGACTTCTCTGTTTCCCCCCAAAACCCATACCACTATATTTCTAGTTTAAAGCCCTAACAGCTCCCCCCACTGCAGTTGCCAGTGCCCCCACCCCAGACCTGGATAAGTGAACCCCATCCCTGGCATACATGTCATTTCTGCCATAGAAGAGGTCCAGTTATCAATGAATGTTACTGAATTTTCCTTACAGTATTTGTCCAGCCAAATTGACTAATTGCCTGGACAAGCCATTCATTCAACTCCTCTCCTTGGCAAATACATATGACAGGGTTCCCTTCTTCCTAATTATGTCTATTGCTGACCTAAACCTGCTAGTCAGGTCCTCACTCCTACGTCTGCCAACATACGTTGCCTCCAGCACTGAGACAGATAATAGGATTGCTCCCATACCTCTCATGATGTGTCAGGGCGTAACAATATCCTCCATCCCAGCCCCAGGAAGCAAACCCTCTGTCTCCTACTCCTATCAATCAAACAAAAGCCCTATCCATGTACCTAACCTGACTGTCCCCAACAACAAATGTTTTTACCTTTTTGTGTCTTTCGTCGTGGCGCTCCCAGAGTCGACTCACATTCATCGGGTAGACGGAGAATGGGTTCGATGTTTCCAACATTCTCCTGGGTCTTCGTTGTTTCACCTCTCCCCCCCGTCCTCTTGAGCCTTACTTGTGTCCCATGCGTTTTAGCCACTGTCCAGGTTCCTTTCCTGGCAGGATTCTCAACAGGAGGATTACTACGAATCCTCTTGTTTTCCTCAGTCAGTCGCTGTATCTCAAGCTTAGCTACCCTCAGTTCTTCCTTCAGCTGCTGGTAGGTGGCTCAGAGGACATCTTCTCCCTCATTCTTCGTCTTACAAGTGAATGTAATTTAAGGGTCTTCAATCTTTCTTCATACGGAAGATTTCTAATCTATGAATTAACTTTGTCATTCGTCACTGAATGTTTTCTAACAATTTATATCCATTCTGTAAAATGGAGACCAGAACTGAGCTGCATAATCTAGGTGGGGGCCTTACTAATGATGTAAAAGCTGTAATATAACCGCTGGACTTCTGTTGCTTACACTTCTTGATATAAATCCAAATCTATTTGCTTTATTTCTTACGCTTAGGCATTGCTGACTTGGTTTAAGGTTGCTGCTTACCATAACCCCCAAATCCTTTTCAGCATTCTGTACGGCTGAGTTCAACATTATTAAGCTGGTAGGTGCTAGGGTTATGAACATTCCCGAGCTTTAGAACTTTGCATTTATCTACATTGAACTGCATCTGCCATTTTCTGACCAGGAATTGAGTTTGTCTAAATCCTCCTGAAGTTCCGTGACACCCGTCTGAATGATTATCCTACCTATCTTCGTGTCATCAGCGAATTTGCTCATATCACTAGTAATTCCTCGTCAAGGTCATTTATATATATTATAAACAACAACGGACCAACCGATCCCTGTGGAACGCCATTTTACAGATCCCCTCAGATTTAACCCCATTAATGCACCCTCTGCTTCCTATTGGTGAGCCATGACTCGATCCATGAAACACTTTTCCCCCAATGCCGTGAGCAGCCACTTTCTTTAACAGTCTCTGATGTGGTACTCTATCAAAGCCTTACTAAAATCCAAATAAACAATATCGAATTCTTTATCATGATCAACTGCCTCAAAAGCCTTACTGAAAAAGGTAATAAATTAGTTAGGCAGGAACGGCCCTGGTGAATCCATGCTGAGTTATTAATCAAATTATGCCTATCGAGATGGCTTCTTATGTTATCAGCTATAATCGACTCTAATAATTTGCCTACAATTGATGTTAGACTTATTGGGGTAATTTGATAGTAACGACTTGTCCCCTGCTTTAAAAATAGGAATTACATTAGCCATCTTCCACGTATCCCGAACACACCTGTTTGAAGAGATAGGTTAAAAATGTTAGTTAAGGGTTCCTGAGTTCCATTTTGCCTTCCTTAAGAACCCTTGAAAAAAGTTCATCAGGACCTGGATTTATTTTGCTTCAAGCGGTCTATCTGTTTGATAACCATTTAAGCTAGTGACTGTGATACTACATAATTTATCTTCTTCAGGCCCACTAAAATACCTAATTCTTGGGATATTATTAGTGTCTTCATGAGTAAAAAACCAGAAAATAATTATTAAAAATAGAGGCACATATCATTCTCCTTGTCAGTAAGATGCCCATAATTATTTTTAAGGGGACCTATCTTATCTCTAACTTTTGTTCTATACACCTGGAAAAAACTTTTGGGTTAGTTTTCGAATCCCTAGCAACTTTAATTTCTAGTCCCGTTTAGCTTTTCTTATCCCTTTTTAACGTCCCTCTTAATGTCAAATACTGATTCATAAGATGACCCTCACCTCTTTTGATACGTCTATAAATTCCTTTCTTCTGCCCTAAAGATATTTGAGCTATTATTCATCCATTTTGGGTCATTTCTATTCGATCTAATTTCTTTATATGGGATAAATGTTCTTTGGGCAGCATGTATAGTGTTCAGAAAACTGTCATATTGATAGCTCTCTTCATTACCCAGTCCACAGATGATAAGTGTTCTCTAAGTCCATTGTAATCTGCTAAGCGAAAATCTGGACTGTTCTGAGTTATCCCTACTATGAAACTTCCATTTTAATGCCAAAGGTAATTGATTTGTGGTGCTTAACCAAGTTCCTCTGTAATTTCTAAATTATTAACAAGGGTTTCCTTGTTTGCCAGAACTAAGTCAAGCAGGTTATTTCCCTTGTAGGTTCTGTCACAAACTGCTTCAAAAAGCAATCTTGAACTACTTCTAAAGTCGTTAGATTCTAAATTCCCAGTCAAAAAATTCCAATCAATTTGACTAAAGTTGAAGTCTCTAGAATAACTACGTTATCTTGCCTTGTGGGCTTAACAATTTCCTCCATGTGTCTCCTTGGTCCCTATCTGGTTTGGGGCGGTATATCACCTAAAATCAATTTTCATGCCCTCTGAAAATTCTATCCAGACAGACTCTTATGTGTTATTTCAGACTTTATTCCTATTTTATGCAACATTTCAAGCGATCTCGGACATACAGGGGCCACTCCACCCCCTTCGAAACTTCTGTCTACTTGGAACAATTTAAAACCCTGTATATGACATTCAGCAGGCATGTCCTATTTTTTGTATTGAACCACGTCTCAGTTATGGCAAATACATCAATGTTACCTGCACTTGCAACTAATCTCAAATCGTCCATCTTATTCCTAGCACTACGACTATTTGTATAATACACTTTTAAAGACCCTCCTTTCTCTTCACCCTCCCTGCTCCATTCTGTTTTCCACTATACCTATTACTGTCCTTGTTATTGTTAAGATTTTTATATAAAGCCTGATCTATATTTGACATTCAGTATTTTCATTTCTAAGCCCATGCCTCTAACTAATCCTAGTTTAAAGCCCTAACAACACCCTCAACTGAGCTGGCAAGAAAACCCACACCTGCCCTGGATAAGTGAACCCCACCCCTGGCATACATGTCATTTCGGCCAGAAAGTGGTCCAGTTGCAAATGAATGGTACTGCATTATCCTTCAGTGTTTGTCAAGCCAGCAATTGACACTAATTGCCTGGACAGCCATTCATCTCAACTCCTCTCCTTGGCAAAATACCACATATGACAGGGTTCCACCCTTCTTCCTAATTATGTCTATTGTGACCTATACCTGCTAGTCAGGTCCTCACTCCACGTCTGCCAACATCGTTGCCTCCAGCACTGAGACAGATAATAGGATTTCTCCCATTACCTCTCATGATGTCGTCCGGACGGCTACAATATCCTCCATCCAGCCCCAGGAAACAAACCCTCTGTCTCCTACTTCTATCTTTCAAGCAGAAGGCCCCTATCCATGTACCTAATTTGACTATCCCCAAAAAGAACAATGTTCTTACCTTCCTTAGTGTCGTTGTGATGTTCCCAGTAGTCGACTCACATTCATCAGGTAACATGGAGAATCGGTTCGATGTTTCCACAACAGATTCCTTGTTCTTCGTTGATTCTACCTCTCCATCGTCCTCTTGATCTTTGCTTTGTCCCATGCATTCCAGCCACTGTCCAGGTTCCTTTCTTGGCGAGGATTCTCAACGGAGGATTACTACGAATCCTCTTGTTTTTCCCCAGTCAGTGCTGTATCTCAAAACAGCTACCCTCAGTTCTTCCTTCAGCTGCTGGTAAAGTAGGGTCAAGAGGACATCTTCTTCAGATTGACGAGAAGCACACAAGAAACGTCTTCACTGAGTTAAGTCAGGTCCACCCTCAAAATATATATATATATATATATGTCGTGCCGATTAGGTAAAACTGGTCAAATTTGCAAGAACTCATTTAAAATCAAGTCCTTTCTAAAATTTTCTCTAATACGTTTAAAGATATATTTTTTCATTTATGTTAATGTAAAATTTATAATTTTGTACCAAAGAAACTTTGAAAACCTACTATTATTACAACAAGTACAATTTAATTTAGCCTAACCCAGCTAAATATATTTTAGATACGTTAACATTAATTTAATAATAAACAAACACAATGAAATATATTTTTTTTTGTTTTTGTTCAGAATGATTTTGGCGAAATTATTGCATACACAAATTTTCACTTGTGTTATAGGCAAGTGAGGTTGCTATTTAAGCCAAAATCATAAGTTTTACCTAATCGGACGAATATATATATATATATATTATGTCATGATTTAAACAAACTGGTCAATTAACAGAACTCATTTAAAATTAAGTCCTTTCTAAAATTTTCTCTTATACGCTTAAACATATATTTTTCATTTATGTTAATGTAAGAATTTATAATTTTGTACCAAGAGAAACTTTGAAAACCTACCCAACCTTATTACAACAAGCGCAATTTAATTTAGCCCAACCCAACTAAATATATTTTAGATATGTTAACAATAATTTAATAATAAATAAACACAATGAAATATATTTTTTCGTTAGGTTCAGAATGATTTTCGCGAAATTATTGCATACACAAATTTTCGCTTTTTTCTTATATAGCAAGGTGAGGGGTTGGTATTTAGCCAAAATCGCAAGTTCTGCCTATTCGGCACGACATATATATATATCAGGCAACCACTATGAAAAAATAGAGGAATTCAAGCGCTTTCGTGACTACTCACATTATCAAGGAACTATAAAGGAAACATGACAAAGGACTTATATAAGGGGCGAGACTACACCTCACAGTCATATCACATTAACAAACTACACCTCACATAGCGTAACATCGCACGACTCTGTAAGAGGAAAACAAGAAAAGGACCTGAAACTCTTCCCAAGAATTAAGATTAGTCCAATTTATCATTAATTCTTCCCAAATTTTATTAATTATAAAAGAATCAATTTATATAAACCAAAAGAAATATTCATATTATTTTCAAAACTGCTTTTAATGAAACATGATTCTATTATATTCCCCCAACCATGGACTTGTTTATACAACCTTTCGTTTTGAAAAAACAATTGGGGGTTAAAATTTTCACATGAATAAAAAGACATTAAATCTTGTCCGGGGTTTTAATCTTTTTATTTATGTTTTTTAATCTTAGTTCAAAAACTTTTTCCAGTTTGAATAATAAACTTTTTCGTATTTTCATGGGAAACTTATAGAAAATCCGTCAGCATTTTGGGGGAAAAATTTTTTCAAAAATCTTTTTTCTGTATAAGATTTTTTAAAAACAACTTTGATATTAAAATTTTAAAAAAGGAAGGCATATCAACCAAGTTTTCATGGTAAGGGAAAACCAACATTTTTTGGTTGAATAAGGGTTTTTGTCCCTTTTTTGGGTTTTAAAAAATTTTCCCAGCTATTTTAAAAAGGGTTTATCAATTATTTTTCTAGGGTATTTTAAATCATTAGCTATTTCATAAATTTTTGAAAATTTTTTCATCTATGAACTCTTGGGCTACAAATACGTAAAGTTTCCAAAAAAATTGAAGAAAAAAAAAACACTTTAACTCTATCTTGGTGAAATAATAGGTTAGGAAAAATTATTTGGAGGTTTTTTTGTAAATTTTTAAAATTTAAAAACAATGTTTCCCCCTTTTAAAAAATCTAGGAAGGGCAATGAGTTATTTTTTCCCCAATTTAACAGTAAAATTTATAGAATGAGCTAAGCTATTTAAATTTTTAAAAAGGGAAAAGGTTTTGTCTACATTCTTGGGGATAAGGCACAAAATATCATCAACATATCTTCCATTTTCTCTATTGGGGAAAGGGAATTTTACAAATTTTTTCAAAAAAATTTCCCTATATAAATTACTAAGGCAGGGGAAAAAGGTTGGTTTCCTTTCCAAACCCTTTTAAAATATTTATTAAATAAAAATTTTTCATCAACAATCAAAGTTTAATAAGTTTAATGATAGTAAAAGGTTGGGGAATGTTTAACTCAGCCAGAATGCGAAAAAGGGTTGGGGTTTTGGTAAGCAGCAACCCCAAAACCCAAATCAAAAATGCCCAAACGTAAAAAATAAAGCAAATAGATTAATGGGTTTTTATAAGTGTAAGCAACAGAAGTCCAAAGGTTATATTTTAACCATACATCATTAGTAAAACCCACCCGGGTTTTTAGCCCCAGTTCTGGTTCCCTTTTAAAAATGGATATAAATTGTT
>WNWK01051663.1:0-12416 GCA_009830355.1 Cherax destructor
ACATCAACAACTCTTCAATAAATGTAAGTGACATGTTATTGTACAATATTTACATGTTTATTTAGGTATTCTTTATTAAATTCTGTATTATTTAATGTCAAAAGTTCTAAAAATATTTTATTTAACTACTTTTGGAAGTCTTGGACGGATTAAATTTATTTCCATTATTTCTTATGGGGAAAATTGATTCGTGTAACGATGTTTCACCTTAAAATATGCCCTCTCTGACGGTTAATATCGTAAGTCGGGTACCACTGTATATATATACCCTCTGTGTCCATGTATCGTTGTAACGGCTTGAAAAGCTCCTGGAGAGCAAACGTTGCTCACAATAAAATGTCACATTAGTTGCATTTGTGTCCTTACTTAATATATATGGTATGAATGCGTGTGTGGTGCGTGGGTAGTGGTCACTCGCTTGTAAACAATAACACTGAGTGCCTGGGCGCCAGCTGGGCCACGGCCCCAGCGTACGCGTCCGGGACGGATAGCCCACTCCCCAACTCTGAGTGGCCGCCTAATACTGAGCCAAAAATATTGTAAAAAAACCTGTTGAACACCGATTTGACCGAGCTCCGGCGCGTCAAGCACCTGGGGTTCACTGTATATACAAAGTATTTATAGGTTCCAGCAATGTTTTGGATATGTGGGAGTAAATAATAATAATAATAATAATAATAATAGGAATAATAATAAGAATAATGAAAATAATAATAAGAATAAGAATAATAAGTTCCCTTGAAGCATGATGTAAAACAAGTCAGTCCACTGCTGACAGTGATAAGATAAGATAATGGGTGAGCGTACGCAAGGGTGCAGTGATAAGATAAGATAAGATAATGGGTGAGTGTACGCAAGGGTGCAGTGATAAGATAAGATAAGGGGTGACATTTGATGAGCGAGCATCCACCTCTGTTTTCACTGTTACACAACCATATCTGTCTGTCAAACTCTATCTATCTATGTCTTTCAAGCTCTCTGTTTATCTGCCTGTCTGCCAAGCTCTCTATCTGTCTGTCTGTCAAGCTAGCTCTCTGTCTGTGAAGCTCTCTGTCTGTCTGTGAAGCTCTCTGTCTGTCTGTGAAGCTCTCTGTCTGTCTGTCAAGCTCTCTGTCTATCTGTCAAGCTCTCTGTCTGTCAAGCTCTTTATCTGTCAAGCTCTCTGTCTATCTGTCTGTCCGTCTAGCATCTAGCTCTCCGTCTCAGGAGATCCACCCTGAACCAACACGTCTGGTTCCTGAGCAAGTGTAAATACGTATTTGCCAGTCATGTTTACACATTATATCTAGAAGCACTTTGTCTGGATTTTTTTGGGTTATCCTAGGAAATTTACACTATGTATAATTGTATTTGTGTACCTGTGAGACAGAGATAGACAAAGTCAGATAGAGATAGACAGAGACAGATAGACAGGCATAGGTTGCAAAACATTCTAAAAGGATGTTGCACAAATGTTGCACATGGGTTATTATCAAGGTTTTGATATTTCTCGACCACTTATGGCCATATCCACCTCAGAGCCACTAAACTCGGGTCAACATCACTTTCCACTTAAAATAGGAGAGTTAATACTACATGACATCAGTGAATCCCATGTATTTGCCGCGCTGTTTGCTCTAGCTGGCGCTTAATTGAACTGGTGCTCCCACAACGTACTAAGTGGTCCCAGATTTTTTTAATGCAGCGCACACCAAGGGCTAAGACCCATTCTATGCTGACCAGGCATCTCAGGCCAATCATGCCAAATTTGGAGGCAGGAAAAATAAAACGTAAATACTGTATATGTTTGGGGCAGTAGCAGTACTAACGTATACATATATACGTGTGGACCGTTAACGGGTTAAACAGTGGCTGCTATGTAAATACAGCCTCTCCTCACTTTGCGACATACTGGTTTACCGACGACTCGGACTTACGACCAGCTCTAAGTAAGTTTATTCAGGTATATACAGTTACATAGATTATCTTACATTACAGCACATGTGTAGAGAACCATCGACGATAACAACAAAGTCAAAGTGACTTACGTATTTCCATTGTGGTCCTTGTGATAATTATCGATATTTAGAAGTTAAAAACAGGTAAGTATCTTAACTATGTCAAAGAAGTTACAATAAAAGAAGATATATCAAATCTTTAAATGGGCTGCAGAAAACAATATGAAATTCAATGATGAAAAATTTCAATTACTCAGATATGGAAAATGGGAGGAAATTAAAATTTCATCGGAGTATAAAACAAATTCCAACCACACAATAGAGCGAAAAACTAATGTCAAAGACCTGGGAGTAATCATGTCAGAGGATCTCACCTTCAAGGACCATAACACCATAGCAATTGCATCTGCTAGAAAAATGACAGGATGGATAATGAGAACCTTCAAAACCAGGGATGCCAAGCCCATGTTGACACTTTTCAGGTCGCTTGTTCTATCTAGGCTGGAATATTGCTGCACACTAACTGCACCTTTCAACGCAGGTGAAATTGCTGACCTAGAAAATGTACAGAGAACCTTCACGGCACGCATAACTGCGATAAACCACCTCAATTACTGGGAACGCTTGAAGTTCCTAAACCTGTACTCCCTAGAACGCAGCCGGGAGAGATACATTATTATATACACGTGGAAAATTCTGAGGGATTAGTACCAAACTTGCACACGAGTCACTCCCTACGAAAGCAAAAGACTCGGCAGGCGATGTAACATCCCCCCAATGAAAAGCAGGGGTTCCACTAGCACGTTGAGGAACAACACAGTAAGTGTCAGGGGCCCAAGACTGTTCAAATGCCTCCCAGCATACATCAGGGGGATTACCAACAAACCCCTGGCTGTCTTCAAGCAGGCACTGGACAGGCACCTAAAGTCGGTACCTGACCAGCCAGGCTGTGGTTCGTACGTTGGACTGCGTGCGGCCAGCAGTAATAGCCTGGTTGATCAGGCTCTGATCCAACATGAGGCCTGGTCACAGACCAGGCCGCAGGGGCGTTGACCCCTGGAACTCTCTCCAGGTATACTCCAGGTATCTCCAGGTATACGAGGGGAGAGGTAAAATTAGTTATTTTCATACCAGAAATCACTCTCCTCCCTTCTGTAGCCTTGTTCATGCTATGACAAGCTTTGACATGTGCTGGCAGTCTATTGCACTCTTTTATTGCTGTACAGAAGAAAGGTCTTTGAAGCCTGATCAGTAACTCTAGCTACGGCAAAGTTGTTCTTCCTCGTCTCCCACAACATACTCAACCACTTTCAGTTTGGTTTCAGGCCTAATAAAAACACAAATGATGCTATCATACACATGCTAGAAATAATATACACCACTCTTGAGAAAAAAAAAATACCATGGAATCTTCATTGATTTACATAAAGCTTTTGATACAGTTGACCATGATCTGTTACACGTAAAATTATCACACTATGGTATAAGAGGGCACTCCCTCAACTACCTAAAGTCATACCTTAGTGACAGAAGCCAATATGTGTACACAAATGGAGCTAACTCTTCCACACAAACAATTACAGTTGGTGTCCCGGGAAGTGTTCTTGGCCCACTTCTCTTTCTCATTTACATAAATGACCTACCAAATGCATCTCAACTACAGTGAGCCCCTGGTTCTCGTTATTAATCCGTTCCAGTGGCCCGTCGAACACCGATTTGGTCGAACTCCGAATCTATTTTCCCCATAAGAAATAATGGAAATAAAATTAACCCGTTCCAGACACCCAAAAATATTAAAATAAAATATTTTTTTACTACATATAGACATTAAATTAACATAATTTTATGAGAAATAAAGAAATAATAGTACAATAACATGTCACTTACATTTATTGAAGAGTTGTTGATGTGTGGAAGACGGGAGGAGGGGAGAGGATGGAGTAGTATGCTAGTGTTTGGAAGGGAATCCTTCCATTAACACTGCAGGTGGCAAGTTCTTTTCTGGGGTTACTGGCCTTTTTCTTTTAATGCCACTAGGACCAGGTTGAGAGTCACTGGTCCCCTCTCTAACCAAAAATCTGTCCAGGGAGCTGTGTGTCTGGCATTTCTTTATAACTTCCCTGAAATGGGACACCACATTGTCATTGTACATGTGGCCAACACGGCCTGCAACAGCTTGGTTAGGGTGATAATCATCCATAAATGTTTGCACCTTGCTCCACATTGTACAAATCTCCTTAATCACTGAAGAAGGCACCTTCCTCATTCTCTGTTTCTCCTCCTCCTCTGGACCATTTTCCTGAACTGTGGTCTGTTGTTGCTGTTGCTGTTGAAGCTCTTGAAGATCTTCAGTGGTTAACTCTTCATTGTGCTCCTCCACCAACTGTTCCACATCCTGGGTACAAGCATCCAACCCCATGGACTTGCCCAGTTCCACAATTTCTTGCACAACAGGCTCAGGCTCAGGGTTCTGAGGCTCAGGCTCAGGGTTCTGAGGCTCAGGCTCAGGGTTCTGAGGCTCAGCCCCAAAACCTTCAAAATCTAGGACACAGTCTGGTCACAATTTTCTCCAGGCAGAGTTCAAAGTCCTGGTAGTCACTCCCTCCCAAGCCTTACCTATAAGGTTTACACAATGCAGGATATGGAAATGATCTTTCCAAAAGTCTTTTAGGGTCATATTCATGTCTGTGGTCACATCAAAGCACTTTTGAAACATTGCTTTGGTGTAGAGGTTTTTAAAGTTGCAAATGACCTGCTGGTCCATGGGCTGGAGAAGAGGAGTGGTATTAGGGGGCAAGAACTTCACTTTGATGAACTTAATGTCCACAATTTGCTCTGTCAAGTCTGGAGGATGACAAAGAGCATTGTCCATTATCAGGAGGCACTTAAGTGGCAAATTATTTTCCTTGAAATATTTCTTCACACTGGGGCCAAACACTTCATGGAACCAATCACAGAAAATTTCCCTAGTGACCCATGCCTTATTGTTAGACTTCCACATCAAACACAAATTAGACTTTGTGACACCGCATCTCTTTACAAAAAAATTTTGCGGTCAATACTTACGGAGATATAGAGGCTTCAAGTTGACCAAAATTGAACTGCTGACAGCAACATCGGTGACTTCTGGTTGGCCGGTAATTTTTTTTTTTTTTTAAGTTGTTTTCTTAATGATTTTAATTTTTTTTTTCAGATAACTTTCATGGCCTGTGAGACCAATATAAGTGCTGTTTTTCAAATATTCACTCGCTAATTCTTACACAATAATGCCATAAAGTTTGTTATCACAATTTTGCTTACAAAACATATTTACAACAATGTACAATGTGAAATAATGTTTATAACTATTGTTCATGCATATATATACACATATTGAGTCACTGCACATGTTTCTAGAAGTTCTGCAGCCTGTGGAAGTCTCTGAAACATGGTTCCATGCACAGTGGTGTTTCACATTCCACACACATAAAACGAGTGTCTTTGCGTTGCTTTTTTTTTTTTTTATTAACACATCGGCGATTCCCACCAAGGCAGGGTGGCCGAAAAGAAAAACTTTCATCATCATTCACTCCATCACTGTCTTGCCAGAAGGGTGCTTTACACTACAGTTATAAAACTGCAACATTTACACCCCTCCTTCAGAGTGCCGGCACTGTACTTCCCATCTCCAGAACTCAAGTCCGGCCTGCCGTTTCCTGAATCCCTTCATAAATGTTACTTTGCTCACACTCCAACAGCACGTCAAGTATTAAAACCATATGCCTCCATTCACTCCTATCAAATACGCTCACACATGCTTGCTGGAAATCCAAGCCCTCGCACACAAAACTTCCTTTACCCCTCCCTCCAACCTTTCCTAGGCTGACCCCTACCCGCCTTCCTCCACTACAGATTTATACACTCTCGAAGTCTCTCTGTCTCGTTCCATTCTCTCTACATGTCCAAACCACCTCAACAACCCCTCCTCAGCTCTCTGGACAATCGTTTTGGTAATCCGCACTCCTCCTAATTTCCAAACTCCAATTCTCTGCATTATATTCACACCACACATTGACCTCAGACATGACATCTCCACTGCCTCCAGCCTTCTCCTCGTTGCAACATTCATCACCCATGCTTCCACCCATATAAGAGCGTTGGTATAACTATACTCTCATACATTCCCCTCTTTACTTCCATGGACAAGGTTCTTTGTCTCCACAGACTAAAGTGCTCCACTCACCCTTTCCCTCATCAATTCTATGATTCACCTCATCCTTCATAGACCCATCCCGACATGTCCACTCCCAAATATCTGAATACATTCACCTCCTCCATACTCTCCCTCCAATCTGATATCCAATCAAACCATACCACGGGTGGGGTTCGAACCCGCGGTCAGAGAGTCTCAAAACTCTAGACCGTCGCGTCATTACGATTTCGTGAGTCTGATATCAATCTTTCGTCACCTATTCTTTTGTTATCCTCATCACCTTACTCTTTCCTATATTCACTTTCAATTTTCTTCTTTTACACCCTACCAAATTCATCCACCAACCTCTGCAGCTTCTCTTCAGAATCTCCCAAAAGCACAGTGTCATCAGCAAAAAGCAACTGTGACAACTCCACTTTGTATTTGCTTTTTATCTTTTAGCCCAACACCTCTTGCCAAGACCCTGCATTCACTTCTCTTACAACCCCATCTATAAATATATTGAACAACCACGGTGACATCACATCCTTGTCTAAGGCCCACTTTTACTGGAAATAGTCCCTTCCCTCCTACACACTCTAACCTGAGCCTCACTATCCTCATAAAACTCTTCACTGCTTTCAGTAACCTTCCTCCTATTCCATACACCTGCAACATCTGCCACATTGCCCCCTATCTACCCTATCATCGCCTTTTCCAAATCCATAAATGCCAAAAACATCTTTACCCTTATCCAAATACTGTTCACCTATATGTTTCACTGTAAACACTTGGTCTACACACCCCTACCTTTCCTAAAGCCCCCTTGTTCATCTGCTATCCTGCTTTCTGTTTTACTCTTAATTCTTTCAATAATAACTCTACCATACACTTTACCAGGTACACTCAACAGACTTATTCCCTATAATTTTGCACTCTCTTTTGTCCCCTTTGCCTTTATACAAAGGAACAATACACGCTCTCTGCCAATCCCTAGGTACCTTACCCTCTTCATACATTTATTAAATAATAGCACCAACCACTCCAAAATTATATCCCCACCTGCTTTTAACATTTCTATCTTTATCCCATCAATCCCAGCTGCCTTACCCCCTTTCATTCTACCCACTGCCTCACGAACTTCCCTACACCCACAACTGGCTCTTCCACACTCCTACAAGATGTTATTCCTCCTTGCCTACACGAAATCACAGCTTCCTGTCTTCATCAACATTTAACAAATCCTCAAAATATTCTCTCCATCTTCCCGATACCTCTAACTCTCCATTTAATAACTCTCCTCTCCTATTTTTAACTGTCAAATCCATTTGTTCTCTAGGCTTCCTCAACTTATTAATCTCATTCCAAAACTTTTTCTTATTTTCAACAAAATTTGCTGATAACATCTCACCCACTCTCTCATCTGCTCTCTTTTACATTGCTTCACCACTCTTTTAACCTCTCTTTTTCTCTCCATATACTCTTCCCTCCTTGCATCACTTCTACTTTGTAAAACCTCTCATATGCTAACTTTTTCTCCTTACTACTCTCTTTACATCATCATTCCACCAATCGCTCCTCTTCCTCCGCACCCACTCGCCTGTAACACAAACTTCTGCTGAACACTCTAACACTACATTTTTAAATCTACCCATACATTTTCGACCCCATTGCCTACACTCTCACTAGCCCATCTATCCTCCAATAGTTGTTTATATCTTACCCTAACTGCCTCCTCTTTTAGTTTATAAACCTTCACCTCTCTTTTACTTACATTCTATTTTCCTTGTATCCCATCTACCTTTTACTCCCACTGTAGCTATAACTAAAAAGTGATCTGATATATCTGTAGCCCTCTATAAACATGTACATCCTGAAGTCTATTCAACAGTCTTTTATCTATCAATACATAGTCCAACAAACTACTGTCATTACGCCTACATCATATCTTGTATACTTATTTATCCTCTTTTTCTTAAAATATGTATTACCTATAACTAAACCCCTTTCTATACAAAGTTCAATCAAAGGGCTCCCATTATCATTTACACCTGGCACCCCAAACTTACCTACTACACCCTCTCTGATGTTTCTCCCACTTTAGCATTTAGGTCCCCTACCACAATTACTCTCTCATTTGGTTCAAAAGTTCCTATACATTCGCTTAACATCTCCCAAAATCTCTCTCTCTCCTCTACACTCCCTCTTCTCCAGGTGCATACACGCTTATTATGACCCACTTTTCGCATCCGACCCTTATTTTAATCCATAATCCTTGAATTTACACATTTATATTCCCTCTTTTCCTTCCATAACTGATCCTTCAACATTATTGCTACCCTTCCTTAGCTCTAACTCTCAGATACTCCTGACTTAATCCCATTTATTTCTCCCCACTGAAACTCGCCTACCCCCTTCAGCTTTGTTTCGCTTAGGGCCAGGACATCCAACTTCTTTTCATTCATAACATCGGCAATCATCTCTTTCTTATCATCCACTACATCCACGCACATTCAGACAACCCAATTTTATAAAGTTTTTCTTCTTTCGTTTTTAGTAGATTTGTACAGGAGAAGGGGTTACTAGCCCATTGCTCCCGGCATCTTAGTCGCCTCATACGACACGCATGGCTTACGGAGGAAGATTCTTTTCCACTTCCCCATGGACAATAGAGAAAATAAAAGGAACAAGAGCTATTAAGAAAAGAAGAAAAACCCAGATGTGTGTATGTATATATATGCATGTGTATGCCAGTGTAGTGTGACCTAAAGTGTAAGTAGAAGTAGCTAGATATACCTGTTATCCAGCGTGTTTATGAGACAGAAAAAAGACACCAGCAATCCTACCATCATGTAAAACAGTTTCAGGTTTCTGTTTCACAGTCACCTGGCAGGACGGTAGTACCTCCCTGGGTGGTTGCTGTCTACCAACCTACCTTTGCGTTGCTGTGGGCGTCTTTTTGTATGTGCACAGACATAACACCTCTTCTGAGCCTTTTTCTTGCAAGCAGTAGCAGGCAGTTTTGTTAGGAAGTGTTCACCAAGCCTCAGACGAGAGGGTAGTTGTTGGTAATTTTGTGGGCGGTTTTCTATTGCAGGTGGTGTTTCTTGGTACTTGGTGATTATTTGCCTGATGACAGACAAACAAAATTTGCCATATGGTGGTTTGTTTGTGGTCTTCAACTTATAAACATTATAAGCATTGAGCATGGAATTGTCCAGAATGTGAAAAAAGAGTTTTATGTACCACTTATAACTCTTTCTAACACAATCAGCAAACCCAATCTGCATGTCACATTTGTCCACTGAATGCATATTGAGAGTGTAGTCCATCACAGCTGCAGGTTTTAGAATGGGTTCATCGGTCTCTCTATTCTGCCTGCCACTGTCTGCCATTTCATTAAGGTGAACTGATGACAACAGTGTGACATCTCGTTTGTCATGCCACCGAAATGCCATGATATCATTGGCAGCAAACGCTGCCAATGTTATCATGCCTTTCTAGAGAGTGCAGATTCTGGGCCCTCAGTCTATCCTCATAGGGATGATTTCTGATACATGGGATCAACTTTGTCATCCTCCTGTGTACGTTTTCCAGTAATATGGTGACTAAAACTGTGCAGCATAATCTAGATGAGGCCTAACCAAAGATATATAGAGTTGAAGAACAACCTGAGGACTTCTATTATTTATACTTCTTGATATGAAAGCAAGGATTCTGTTAGCTCTATTGCGAACACTTATGCACTGTTGTCTTGGTTTCAGATTACTGTTAACCACAACTCGTAAATCCTTTTCGCAATCCGTAATATTAAGATCTACATTATTTAGTTTATGTGGCATGGTTATTTTCCTGTCCAACATTTAGAACTTTGCATTTGTCTATATTAAACTTCATCTGCCACTTCTCCTACCACTGCATCAGTCTATTCAAATCCTCCTGGAGTGCTCTAATGTCCTCATTTGAATGAATTGGACGGCTTATTTTGGTGTCATCAGCAAATTTGCTTATGTCACTATTTATTCCCTCATCTATGTCGTTTATGTAAATTGTGAACAACAAGGAGCCCAACATTGACCCCTGTGGAACACCGCTTGTGACGTGCCCCCGTTCTGATTTCTCCCCATTTATACAAACTCTCGGTTGCCTATTTGTCAACCATGCCTCTACCCAGGAAAAAATTTCTCCTATTCCGTGTGCCTTAAGTTTTCTCAACAGCCTCTGATGTGGAACTCTATTGATAGCTTTACTGAAGACCATATACACAATATCATATTCAATACCATGATCTACCTCCTCAAATACCTTAGTGAAGAACAAAAAAACAAACAAACAAATTTTATTTCATTGCAGATTGCAGATTACATAGGTATCGGTAGTTACAATGTAAATTGAGTGCAAGGAGAGCCACTGACATGCCATGGCATTAGGGGCAGCTTATTCTAGTCCTTAAAGACTATGTACTTAATATTAGAGAAATTTATTGAGTTTATTCTAGTTAAAAATTATTTTCAAAATTACAATATGATGAAATTTTACTTTTTAAATTATTATATAATGATATTAGATTGTTACAGGTGTTAAGATTCTTGAATGATAATATGGAATTGAGATTATCTTAAGGAAAATAACATTGAGCATTTTTGACATTAACTTATAATATGAGTAGGGGGTAACATAATAGTAACATATTATTAAAAATTGAGATTATCGTATAGGAAAGTAATAATGAGCATTTTTCAAAGTAGTTTATAGTATGATCATTTAGTTTTGGGTGAGTAGGTGGTTTTGAGTTGAGTCTTAAATTGATTTTCAGACAAGATTATCTTAATATTTACTGGTAATGAATTCCAGATTCTGGGGCCCTTTATGTGCATAGAATTTTTACATAGGTTGATATGAACACGGGGTATATCAAAAAGTGATCTGTGTCTTGTGTTGTGGTCATGGGTTCCTATTAAAGTTGGTGAGGAGAATTTTGAGCAGAGGGTTTATATTAGAGTGTAAAGTTTTATATATGTAGTAGGCACAAGAGTAAGTATGAATGTTCTTTACGGTGAGTAGTTTGAGACTTTTGAATATTGGTGGAGTATGCTGTCTAGAGTGGGAATTTGTTATCATTCTGACTGCGGCCTTTTGTTGTGTTATGAGTGGTCTAAGTTAGTAAATTCGTAAGACAGGAACTCCCCTTTGTAAAACCATGCTGATATTCATTAATCAATTTATGTCTTTCAAGATGGCTATGAATTGCTTTGGCAATTATTGATTCCATGAATTGACCAACTATGGTTCGAAGCTAAGGACCTGTCACCTGCCTTGTAAATAGGTATTACATTTGCCATTTTCCACTTGTCTGACACTATGCCAGTTTGTAGTGATATATTGAGAAGATTAGCCAAAGGTTTGCTAAGTTCCTCTTTACCTTCTTTTAAATCCCTTGCAAACAGTTCATCAGGCCCTGGGGATTTGTTAGGTTTTAATTTCTCTATTTGTCTGAGGACCATGTCACTAGTTACCCCAATAGTGCATAGTTTATTATCGTCCTGTTCTACATAATTTATTATTTTTGGAATTTCTCTAGTATCTTCCTGAGTAAAAACTGAGAGGAAGTAGGCATTGAAAAGTTCACACATATCCTTATCACTGTCAGTGATCTGACCTGAGTTACTCTTAACCCTTTTGGGGTCGTTGCCGTACTAGTACGTTTTACGAGCAGGGGTTGGTGCCTGTTACAAAATGACACGATATCTATTAGTAATAGACATCTCCAGTGAACACTAGAAAGGAATGCCCTTCTAGCATCCAGCCTGTTACTGGGCTTTTGCAACAAAGTCAGTATCCTGGTCCAGTTATCCGATATATTCAATAAGCTCCAAGAGGATTACAACTGGTAGGGTACTAACAAAAGAAATATAATTAAAAGGTTTATTATCAAAGTGAGTGTCTAGGGTTTCAAAGTAAATACAGTGGTACCTCGACTTACGATATTAATCCGTCAGAGAGGGCATATCTTAAGGCGAAACAATCGTTACTCGAATCAATTTTCCCCATAAGAAATAATGGAAATAAATTTAATCCGTCCAAGACTTCCAAAAGTAGTTAAATAAAATATTTTTTAGAACTTTTGGACATTAAATAATACACAATTTAATGAAGAATACCTAAATACATATGTAAATATTGAACAATAACATGTCACTTACATTTATTGAAGAGTTGTTGATGTGTGGAGGACGGGAGGAGGGAGAAGGTGGAGTAGTATGCTAGTGTTTGGAAGGGAATCCCTTCCATTAACACTGCAGGTGGTA
>WNWK01051664.1:0-12416 GCA_009830355.1 Cherax destructor
CAGTAGGCATATTATCAAAGATACGCTATTATGTACCTCAATCAGCTCTCCTTGCACTCTATCATTCACTTATCTACCCGTATCTCACCTATGGAATCTGTGCATGGGGATCAACAACGTTAAATCACCTTAGACCACTCATAACACAACAAAAGGCCGCAGTCAGAATGATAACAAATTCCCACTCTAGACAGCATACTCCACCAATATTCAAAAGTCTCAAACTACTCACCGTAAAGAACATTCATACTTACTCTTGTGCCTACTACATATATAAAACTTTACACTCTAATATAAACCCTCTGCTCAAAACTCTCCTCACCAACTTTAATAGGACCCATGACCACAACACACGACACAGATCACTTTTTGATATACCCGTGTTCATATCAACCTATGTAAAAATTCTATGCACATAAAGGGCCCCAGAATCTGGAATTCATTACCAGTAAATATTAAGATAATCTTGTCTGAAAATCAATTTAAGACTCAACTCAAAAACCACCTACTCACCCAAACCTAAATGATCATGCTATAAACTACTTTGAAAATGCTCATTGTTACTTTCCTATCGATAATCTCAATTTTTAATAATATGTTACTATTATGTTACCCCCTACTCATATTATAAGTTAATGTCAAAATGCTCAATGTTATTTTCCTTAAGATAATCTCAATTCCATTTTATCATTCAAGAATCTTAACACCTGTAACAATCTAAGATCTAATATCATTATATAATAATTTAAACAGTAAAATTTCATCATATTGTAATTTTGAAAATAATTTTTAACTAGAATAAACTCAATAAATTTCTCTAATATTAAGTACCTAGTTTTTAAGGACTAGAATAAGCTGCCCCTAATGCCATGGCATGTCAGTGGCTCTCCTTGCACTCAATTTACATTGTAACTTCCAATACCCATGTAACCTGCAATGAAATAAAATTTGTTTGTTTGTTTGTTTGTTTGTAAATAAGAAATATTTACACTTTATAAATAAGAAAGATTTACACTTACCTTGGAGATGCTGGCATTGGTTTAAGGTTTAGGGCAGCATTGTCAGTGGCCCTATATACCTCCAATAACATTGGAGGAGTTAGTTTCGTGCCGTCCTTCTTTTATCTATTAATCGCTTAACTTCCTTGCCACACTGTTAATGCTACACTTTATCGACTCTTGCTGCTTTAGTATCATACATATCGTAGAATCACTGAATCACTGAAGAAGGCACATTCTCCCTCTCTCATCCTCCTCCATTTTGGTACTTTGCTCGATTTCTTTCTTGAATTCTATTGTGTTTCTCACCTTCTTTACCAAAGGGCTGGCACTAGAAGCTTTCTTTGGGCTCATGGTGGCTTATTTAGCAGTTGCAAGCACAAAAAACAATGAATTATTACAAAAATGTTTTGTATGAACATGGGGGGGGGGGTGATGCTCACTTACCGAGAAACAATGCCAGACTGACTCTGAATGCATCTGTGGGAGGCCTTGTGCGCGCGGGGCCACTGGGACGCATTCCGTATGACCACTGAAATCCAAGGGAAATCACGAAAACCAAGGCTATATTTTGACAAAAAAAAAAAAAAAAAAAAAAAGTCGATAACCAAAATTCACGGAAACTAAGACTCATGAAAACCAAGGGTCCACTGTATATTATTATTATTATTATTTTTTTTTTTTATTAACACATTGGCCGATTCCCACCAAGGCAGGGTGGCCTGAAAAAGAAAAACTTTCATCATCATTCACTCCATCACTGTCTTACCAGAGGGGTGCTATACACTACAGTTATAAAACTGCAGCATTAACACCCCTCCTTCAGAGTGCAGACACTGTACTTCCCATCTCCAGGACTCAAGTCCGGCCTGCCGGTTTCCCTGAATCCCTTCATCCTTTTTCTATCGCTTAATGGCTTAATCGCTACACTCTTATTGGTACAATCCTAATGGTACACCCTTAATAGTACAGTCTTAATGGTACACCCTTAACCCTTTGACTGTCGGAGACCCCTTTCTGAAACTGTCATTCTATGTCGAGAAATATTCGAAAAAAAAAAAAAAAAATTCTTACCAAAATGTTAGGATTATTTTGCTGATTGTTTTAAGCCTGTGAGACCACAGTAAGGTGCAATGTATATATATACACTCGTTGTTTGCAACACAATAACGCACAAACATTAGTATGTTTATATTGTTTACAAAACTTGTCTACACCAACCAATAATAAAAAAAATTGTTTATTACTATTGTTCTATAATATATATACAGGTATATAATGACTGGACACTTTCCATCAACTGCAACTAGCACTTCAAAGCTCCAAGCTATGTGTGTGGCCCGGTGGTCTGGTGGCTAGAGCTCTCGCTTCACACACGGAGGCCCGGGTTCGATTCCGGCGGGTGGAAACATTTTGACGTGTTTCCTTACACCTGTTGTCATGTTCACCTAGCAGCAAATAGGTACCTGGGTTGTTAGTCGACTGGTGTGGGTCGCATCCTGGGGGACAAGGTTAAGGACCCCAATGGAAATAAGACAGACAGTCCTCGATGACGCACTGACTTTCTTGGGTTATCCTGGGTGGCTAACCCTCCGGGGTTGAAAATCCGAAGAAATCTTATCTTATCTTTGTGTGTGTGTGTGTGTGTGTGTGTGTGTGTGTGGAGATCTAAATTTGCTGAGTCAGGGTAAGGCAGCTGTCAAAATGACATATTATACCATTACTCACCACCCCTACACTGCCTGTCAACCTGTCAACACAAAAGGGGACCCATGTCTTCTTCCCCACAACCTCCTCCCTTTCCTTCATACCTACCTTCCTAGCTTCCTTTCTTCTTTCATTCCTTCCTTTCTTTATGCCTTCCTTTCTTACATATTTCCTTCCTGCTTTCCTTTCTTCCTTTATTCCTTCCTTTATTTCTTCCTTCCTTTCTTACTTCTTTTGTTCCTTCCTTCCTCTCATCTCTTCCTTCCTTCCTTTCTCTCTTTCTTTCTTAATTCCTTCCTTCTTCTTTCCTTCCTTCCTCTCATCTCTTCTTTCCTTCCTTCCTTCCTCTCATCTCTTCTTTCTTTCCTTCCTTCCTCTCATCTCTTCCTTCCTTCCTTCCTCTCTTCCTTCCTTCCTTCCTTCCTTCCTTCCTTCCTTTCTTTCTTCCTTCCTTCCTTCTGGTATCCTGGGCATTTCTTTCGATCACAAACTCCTCAAAACCATGAAATTTATCTTCAGAGACACTTCCATCTGTGTTAGAGCTATCATTGAGGAAGAGAACAGTCCCAGATGCGCCAAGGAGTCAGATAATTCCTACCGCTAGGCATGCTGAACAAGGACTACTGAAATGATTATTTCCCACAATGCACCACTGGCTGCCCGATTTTTTTTATACTGTGCACACTGACCACACAGACCCATTCTCTCACATGTAGGCCTACCAGCTTTCTCCTGCTTGATTTGAGGCCGCTAGAATTTGTGTGTCTATATACGTCCGAAACGTTAGCTCGTAAGACGTATATATGTATACGACCGAAACAGTCAAAGGGTTAATCCATTCCAGACATCCAAAAGTATTAAAATAAAATATTTTTTTACAACATATAGACATTCAATTACACACAATTTTATGAGAAATAAAGAAATAATAGTACAATAACATGTCACTTACATTTATTGAAGAGTTGTTGATGTGTGGAAGACGGGAGGAGGGGAGAAGATAGAGTAGTATGCTAGTGTTTGGAAGGGGAATCCTCTTCCATTAACACTGCAGGTGGCAAGTTCTTTCTGGGGTTACTGGCCTTTTCTTTTAATGCCACTAGGACCAGCTTTAGAGTCACTGGACCCTCTCTCACAAAAATCTGTCCAGGGAGCTCTGTGTCTAGCAGTTCTTTAAAATGTCCCTAAAATGTGAAAAGACATGGTCATTAAACATGTCGCATACACGGCCTGCAACAGCTTGGTTAGGGTGATAATCATCCATAAAGCCTTGCACATCAGCCCATTTGGCACAGATCTCCCTAATCCTTGAAGAAGGCACCTTCCTCCATCTCTGTTCCTCCTCCTCCTCCTCTGGACCATTTTCCTGAACTGTGGTCTGTTGTTGCTGTTGAAGCTCTTGCAGATCTTCAGTGGTTATCTCTTCATTGATTTCCTTTCTCTTGGCCATAATGGAAGAGATGGTTGAATGGGATTTGCCATAGAGCCTGGCCAGCTCAGTGATACGCACTCCACTTTCATATTGTGCTACCATCTCCTTCTTCAATTCTACCATATTTCTGACATTCTTTACCACAGGCTTGGCACTAGGAGCTTTCTTGGGGCCCATGGTGGCTTATTTAGCAGTTGCAAGCACTAAAAACAGTGGAATAATGACATTATACTGGTATGAATGCGTGGGTGGTGGTCGCTCGCTTGTAAACAATAGCACACTGAGTGCCCGGGCCCAGCTGGGCCATGCGTACGCGTCCGGGACGAATCGCCAACTCCGAGCGGATTCATTAATACCGAGCCAAAATTCTCATTAAAAAAACGCTCGAACACTGATTTGGACGAACGCCCGGCATCAAACACCGGGTTGACTGTAATGAAATTTTATTAAAAAAAAAAAAAAAACGGAAGATTTACTGTTATGCAATATTCTAATAATTGTATAAATAATATCACCACATTTGTGAACGTGTATTAGACCCACCAGCTGGCGCGTATTAGATGTGTGAGGACATTTGTTTACTCTTGAACATCGGCAAAAATTTAACATTCCTGCTAATTTGAGCTGTTTCATGCCATTTCCAATACTAAAACCAATCAAAAATCATCTCTATTTCTGTAATATATTTTCCATTCTATCAAATGAGACCAAGCCATAACAGCAGCGTGTTCAGTGACCAAACAATGTCCTACTTCAGGCAAATGTTAAAGAGGCGCCAGAAACAGAGGACGGTGGACAGTTATTTTGTTAAAGTGTCCAGTGACTCTCAAGCTGGTCCTAGTGGGATTAAAAGACAAAGAGGAGAAGTAACCCCAGATAGGGCTTTGATACCTGAAGTCCTTTTGGAGGGGGATTCCCCTTCCAAACAATAACCCCAACCTCCCTCACTCCTCCTCCCTATCTTCCATATACCATCAACAATCTTCAATAAAGGTAAGTAAAAATACATGCATTTATTTACTAAGACTTTTAGTAGTAGTATGTAATTCTTTTGTGTATGTAGAAGCTTAATTTTATTAAAATATATTATTTTTTAATATTTTTGGGTTTCTGGAACGGATTAATTGTATTTCCATTATTTCTTATGGGAAATATTAAATCGCCTTTCGAACATTTCACATTAAGAACAAGCTCCTGGAACGGATTAAGTTCGAATAGCGAGGGTCCACTGTATTTTGATTTAAACTTAGTTATTAAATAGTCTCCATGTTCAACTCTTGTGCAAGTACAGTCATACCTCTGTTAACGATATTAACCCTTTGGGGGTCGGTGCCGTACTAGTACGTTTTACGAGCAGGGGTTGGTGCCATACTAGTACGCCCAAATTCTAGCGGCCTCAATTTAAGCAGAAAACGTCTGGTAGGCATACATATGAAAGAATGGGTCTGTGTGGTCAGTGTGCGCAGTATAAAAAAAAATCCTGCAGTACACACTGTATAATGAGAGAAAAAAAACTCTGACCGTTTTTTTCGATTAAAACAGCGATTTTGCAGTCGATTTTCGTATGGTTTTTATTGATGTATTCTTGGTCTCATTTGATAGAATGGAAGATATATTACAGAAATAAAGATAATTTTGATTGGTATGACAATGACAAGTACCTTGAAATTGAGCTCAAAGTAGCGAAAATGTTCGATTTTTGACGATGTTCAAGAGTAAACAAATCACACCATGCGTCCAATACACATCAACTGGCGAGTCTTATATTCATGCACAAGTGCTCTGATATTATTTATACCATTTTTACAATGATGCAGTTGTATACATAACAGTAAATCTTCTATTTTTTGTGAGAATAAAAATTCAAAATGAAAAGCAAAAGTAATGGAACAGAGGCCTGGAGACGTGACTAATGAACAGAGAACATGTTATTTTAGTGCTAGGAATGTCTGCCTTGTTTACTCTGGACCCTATTTTGAAATTGGCATCGTTTGAAATTTGTGTGAAATTGGAAAATTGCCATATTCTGACCACTATTTTGGGTAGATGAAACAGGTAAATAGGCGGTTTCTAGTACTCAATCGATAGAAGAAATGGAGTTCTAGCGAAATAGCTATAATTTTAGGAGACTGAAACATTGGAATTTGTCGAAAATAGGGCTCAAAGTGGGCAAAATCGCTGATGCGTAAGTGTCATGGCTACCGCTAACTTCGCGAAAGCATAATTCCGTTAGTTTTCGATCAAATTTCATAATTTTGGTGGCGTTATGATCGGAAAAAGATTCTCTATCATTTCATAAGAAATTTTTTTTTTTTTCCAAAAAATTTTTGACCCCAGGAACACTTTCCTGAGAAGGCCTGTCGACCCCCAAAGGGTTAATCCGTCAGAGAGGGCATATCTTTAACCGAAACAATCGTTAACCGAATCAATTTTCCCCATAATAAATAATGGAAATAAAATTAATCCGTCCAAGACTTTCAAAAGTAGTTAAATAAAATATTTTTTAGAACTTTTTGACATTAAATAATACACAATTTAATGAACAATAAATAAATACACATGTAAATATTGTACAATAACATGTCACTTACATTTATTGAAGAGTTGTTGATGTGTGGAGGACGGGAGGAGGGGAGAAGGTGGAGTAGTATGCTAGTGTTTGGAAGGGGAATCCCCTTCCATTAACACTGCAGGTACCAAGTTCTTTTCTGGGGTTACTTCCCTTTTTCTTTGAATGCCACTAGGACCAGCTTGAGAGTCACTGGACCTCTTTCTAACAATAAATCTGTCCAGGGAGCTCTGTGTCTGGCGATTCTTTAACACATCCCTGAAATGACACACCACTGTGTCATTGTACAGGTTGCCAGCACGGCCTGCAACAGCATGGTTAGGGTGATATTCATCCATAAAGCCTTGCACATCAGTCCATTTGGCACAGATCTCCCTAATCCTTGAAGAAGGCACCTTCTTCCATCTCGGTTCCACCTCCTCCTCCTCTGAACCATTGTCCTGACCTCTGGTCTCTTGTTGCAGTTGCTGTTGAAGCTCTTGCAGATCTTCAGTGGTTAGCTCTTCCTTGTGCTCCTCCACCAACTGTTCCACATCCTCACCACTCACCTCTAACCCCATAGACTTGCCCAATTCCACAATTTCTTCCACAACAGGCTCAGGCTCAGGCTCATGCTCAGGGTTCTGAGGCTCAGCCCCAAAACCTTCAAAATCCCTCTCTTGGACACAGTCTGGCCACAATTTTCTCCAGGCAGAGTTCAAAGTCCTGGTAGTCACTCCCTCCCAAGCCTTACCTATAAGGTTTACACAATGCAGCATATGGAAATGGTTTTTCCAAAAGTCTCTTAGGGTTATATTCATGTCTGTGGTCACATCAAAGCACTTTTGAAACATAGCTTTGGTGTAGAGTTTTTTAAAGTTTGAAATGACCTGCTGGTCCATGGGCTGGAGGAGAGGAGTGGTATTAGGGGGCAAGAACTTCACTTTGATGAATTTAAACTCCTCCACAATTTTCTCTACGAAGTTTGGAGGATGACAAGGAGCATTGTCCATTATCAGGAGGCACTTAAGTGGCAAATTATTGTCCAATAGATATTTCTTCACACTGGGGCCAAACACGCCATTGAACCACTCTAAGAAAATGTCCTTTGTGACCCATGCCTTTTTGTTAGACTTCCACATCACACACAAGTTAGACTTGGTGACACCGCATCTGCCAAACACTCGGGGATTTTCAAAAAGATACACCAGTAAAGGCTTCACTTTGCAATCACCACTGGCATTAGCACAAAGCATCAAAGTTAGCCTGTCTTTCATAGGCTTATGTCCTGGCTGTGCCTTTTCCTCCTGAGTAATGAAGGTCCTGTTGGGCATTTTCTTCCAAAACAGGCCTGTTTCATCACAATTAAACCCTTGTTGGGGGAGGAATTGTTCAGCCTCTATGTACTCCTGGAATTCAGGCATATATTTTTCAGCCGCACTTTTGTCAGAACTGGCTGCCTCACCATGCCTCACAACACTATGTATGCCACTTCGATTCTTAAATTTGTGAAACCAGCCTCTGCTGGCTTTAAATTCGCTCACTTCAGCACTCGTTGCAGGCATTTTCTTAAGGAGATCATCATGCAACTGCCTTGCTTTTTCACATATTATTGCCTCCGAAACACTATCTGCTGCTAACTGTTTCTCGTTGATCCACACCAACAACAACCTTTCCACATCTTCCAGCACTTGTGATCTCTGTTTTGTGATCACAGATGAACCTTTCGCAACAACAGCTTCCTTGATTTTACGTGTATTTTCCTTGGTCACAATGGTAGCGATGGTAGAATAGGCTTTACCATACAGCCTGGCCAGCTCAGTGATACGCACTCCACTTTCATATTTTTCTATTCTATCTCCTTCTTCAGTTCTATCATATTTTTGTTCCTCTTTGCCACAGGCTTACCACTAGGAGCTTTCCTTGGACCCATGGTAGCT
Source organism: Cherax destructor (assembly GCA_009830355.1). Lineage (NCBI taxonomy): Eukaryota > Metazoa > Arthropoda > Malacostraca > Decapoda > Parastacidae > Cherax > Cherax destructor. Next base: position 8,626 of record WNWK01051664.1, read on the forward strand.
TATTTAGCAGTTGCAAGCACTAAAAACAGTGGAATAATGACAATATACTGGTATGAATGCGTGGGTGGAGTGGGTGGTGGTCGCTCTCGCTTGTAAACAATAGCACACTGACGCTCCCTGGAGTGTGCGCTCAGCTGGGCGCCACACGGACACGTCTGGTCTGAATAGTAAATAGTTATGCCACTCCCTTGTTGGTCTGGCCTATAGTTGTGTATGGCTGTGTAACCAGGAATGGCATAGATATCTGTAGTATTAGGCTTTAGCCAGGTTTCAGTGATAGCAATGATGGACATACTGGCCTGCAGGGTTGCATGTGAATGGGACTTGCACATGAATAAATAGAATTATCAAAGCTTATTGCTTGGGTAGCATTGAAAATTGAGTTGGGCAAATATTCTGTTAGTGGGTTGGATTTGTGAAGGACCTGCCTAGTATGGGCCAACAGGCCTGCTGCAGTGTTCCTCCTTTCTTATGTTCATATGTTCTTAAATGTTTATACAGCAGTGTACTGTATATTGTAATAAATAAAATTGAGGAAATCAGGTCTAATATATATTATTTAGGTACAAATACTAGTCAGAGAGCCCGTTGTAAGTCCGAGGCGTCGGTAAACGAGTACGTCGCTAAGTGAGGAGAGACTGTAATGCTATGAGGTCATCGTAATGCTTGCTTAAAGATCTGATATTGTAGTTAAAGATAGTTATGTTATTGTTGGCTCTGAGTAGTGCTTTTGCTTGTTCTGCTGTGTAATAATTACAGTTGTTGTTAGGGTCATGTAAGTCATTTAATAAGAGGTTGATGTCAGGATCAACGTTTGGGTTCATAATAATGAGTGTGATTCTATAATTAGACTTAAGAATAGGACAAGTAAAGAGTTTTGGCACGTGAATTTGTACCTTAGTTATTTTTACAAATGCAATTAAATGAACTATGGTAGTTATTCTAAAGCTAGAAATAAAGGAAAATAATAGCAAACAATGAAAGTAAAACAATTTAGCACCTGAGTTAGCACCTTAACCCTTTGACTGTCGCAACCCTCAATCCTGAGAGCCATTCTGTTGTCGCAAAATATTCGAAAAAAAAAAAAAAAATTCTTATCAAAATGTTAAGATTATTTTTCTGATTGTTTTTATCCTAAAAACAGATTTTTGCCATCAATACTTACCGAGATATGGAGGTGTAAAGTTGGCAGAAAATGAGCTGAGTATGGCAACAGCAGCAAATGCCACTCACTCAGTAAACATTTGTTTACTTCCATTCGTAGATTTCTCGTTTTTTTCACTATTTTCTTTTTTTACGTAACTTATGTGGCCTGTTAGACCAAGGTAAGGTGCAATGTTTATATATACACTCGTTGTATGCAACACAATACTAGCATAAACATTAGCATCTTTATATTGTTTACAAAACTTGTTTACACAAACAATAAAAAAAATGTTCATTTCTATTGTTCTATAATATATATACAGTGGACCCCTGAGTATCGTAATTAATCCATTACAGGAGCTATCACTTAAGACGAAGTTTACGAAATTCGAACCATTATTTCCCATAAGAAATAATGCAAATACAATTAATCCGTTCCACAAAAAAATATTCATACAAAATAATTAAAAACAATATTCATCCTGAATCCATCCAAATGTGAAATCATCTCAGTCAATCAACAAGTGATAGATGCAGTGTTATCAAAACTACCAGGAGCAACAGTCATTGCCCCTACTAATAGTGTCTTGCTTGGAGCAGCTCTGGGAAGCGAGGCCATTGACACAATTCTCAGGAAGAAACTGGAAGAATTGAGGAGAATGGAACAACGAATAGGCAATCTTGACACCCATGATGCCTTGTACTTCTCACAAAATGCTTGAGTCTGCCCAGGTTGACATATTTCCTAAGATGTGCTCCTTCATATGATAACTCTATACTGCACGAATATGACAGTATCCTGAGGCAGATCTTTACTAAAGTACTTAACCTTACTCTAGAAGATGGGCAGTGGGACCAAGCTACACTCCCAGTCAGACTAGGAGGCATTGGTGTCCGCAAGTCATCTCAGATTGCTCTACCTGCTTTCCTGTCTTCATGCATTGCATCCAGAGGGCTTGTAGCAGCAATTCTTCCTGAACATCTTTGGGACACGATTGGCATCCATGACCAAAAGTTCGTTGATGGAGCCAGGATCTGGGATAACCTAACAGGCTCTGAAACCAGGCCTGCTCCCCAACAACTACAAACAGTCGCACTGGGATTGCCCAATAGTAGAGAATATAGCCTCAGCAATGCTTCAGAGTGTGTCAGGGAAGGATAGAGCCCGCCTCCTTGCAGTGAGAGCTCCTCATGCAGGGGACTTTCTTTTGGCTGTTCCCAACTCCAGCCTTGGCACACGCCTCGACCCACAGACCATCCGCATTGGTGTTGCCCTTCGACTTGCCGCCCCTATTCTCGCCGAACACAGGTGTATTTGTGGCAGTGAAGCAGCAGACCGATTCGGGTACCATGGTCTTGTGTGTCGTAAATCCGAGGGAAAGATTGCAAGACATGAAGAGGTTAATAACATTATCAAGAGGAGCCTCACAACAGCCGGATGCCCAGCAGTAAGGGAACCACCCCAACTATGCAGATCTGATGGCAGCCAAAAGCGTCCAGATGGTATCACCCTTCAAGCCTGGACAGACGGCAAGCAGGTGGTGTGGGACTACACATGTGCATCTACCTTGGCTGATACCTATCTCCAATACACCAGGGAGGAAGGAGGGGCAGCTGCCACCTTCAGGGAGTCCCAGAAGTCGAGAAAATATGGAGAACTTGCCCATCATTATATGTTTGTTCCCATAGGCTCAGAGACCCTTGGCTCATGGGGAAAGAGTGCATCTAAGTTCCTCAAGGAGCTGGGCAAAAGACTCAACAGGGTAACTAGGGATCCCAGGGCAGCTAGTTTTCTGTTCCAGCGACTCAGCGCTGCTGTTCAGAGGGGTAATGCATGCTGTATTCTGGGCACGCGCCCCAGCTCGGAAGAGCTGGATGAGATTTTCGCATTATAATCAGTGACAAACATGTAACAATATGTACTAGACATGTATCTCTCACCTCGTGTATTGTATATGCCATCTTTATATCAACAGTATCTCTTAAATCTTTTGTACCATATTATGTAATAAAATATACCTATTAGTAAAAAAAAAAAAAAAAAAAAATGGGGTGGTAGGAGAAGTGGAATATTCAAATGGCATCAGGAAGAAATCCAAATATTCTTTCTTGAAGCCTTTTTATCCACTTCTCCGAGGCTATGGGTCCCACAATTTGTACCAGAGGTAGACCCCATCCTATATATATATATATATATATACATTTACTTACATTTATTGAAGAGTTGCAGGCATCTGGAAGGTAGGGTTGATGACAGGGGCAGGGTGTTAGTGGTTGGAAGGGGAATTTCCCTCCAAAAGGACTTCAGGTAACAAGTCCCTCTCTGGGGTTACTTCCCTTCTTGGTCTTTTAATGCCACTACGACCAGCTTGAGAGTCACTAGACCCCTGCCTGGTAAAGTAACTGTCCACAGTCCTCTGTTTCTGGCGACTCTTCAACACTTTCCTGAAGTGCAACATGGCTCTGTCACTGAAGTGGTTGCACAGAAGGCTCATTTTTTTTTTTAAGGGGGGGGGGGGGGAAGGGGGGGTTAAAAAAGGGGGGGGGAAAAAAACCCCCTTTTTTTTTTTTTTTGGGGGGGGCCCCCCCGGGGGGAAAAAAACCCCTTTTAAAAAACTGGGCCCAAAAACCCCCGGGGGGGGGAA
>WNWK01051665.1:0-12415 GCA_009830355.1 Cherax destructor
GCTGTTCACTTTGTAAAAACAAATGAAACTCTTGAGAAAAAGAAATTAAAAAAAAAAAAACAAAACAAAAATTTTTTTATTTGTTGTAAAAAAAAATTCCATACAGTAAAGAAATTTTTATTTTAAAAAAATAGTTCAGTTTTTTTTTTTCAGCGACAAAAAAGGGGGGAGTTATTTTTTTTTCTTTAACACACACGAAAATGTAAATAACTTTTTTTACCTTATTCCTAGTATATACCCTTTTATAGTATAATAACATATTCTCCTACAGTGTATAATATTAAGGTAAAAAAGGCCCCCAAGGGAAAAAAATCAGTCGACTTTTTGGGTTATCCTGGTTCTCTACCATATGCTGCTATGTATGATAATTTTTAACTGTATTTGTGTATACCTAATAAACAATTAATTACTTACTATACTGTCTTTATAGCATCAAATATGTTTTTTGTAATGCCTGCCTAACTAATTCCTCATTCTACGTTTGATCTGTGTTCTTTTAAGTCACAATCTTCTGTTTTCACAACATTGATAGTTTCTTTTTGGGGAATATAACAGAAAACATTTTTAATAGGATTTAGAGCCCTTTGGGATTTTCCGCAATGTACACCAGCATTGGCTTTAATTTAAAAACCGTCTTTCCCCCTTTTAAAAGTGTTAAACTGTCTTTGGGACTTTTTTCCTGGTTGTGATGTTTTTTTCCAAATAATCATGACTGCATTTCAAAAACAAACCCTTTCACCCGAAAAAATTTCTTGTTTTGTAGCCATTCTTTTAAAAAATTTTTTTTTATCATTGGAAATCTTGGCTGTCTCATTGTCTGCAATGGCAATCAAAAATTGAACTTTATGGAGTCCCATACATTTTTTAGCCTAAAACCACCATGACTTGCCAAAAATTTTCCCCCTTCACCCTTTTTTTTTAATATTGAACTGAATTTTAGCTTGAATTGTAATCTGACTTAATGGAATTCTTTTTGGCTGCAGTCTTCAACCATAACATTAAAAGACATTCTATATTATCCATTTCAGAACTACATTTTTAACATATAAATGCTGGCCATTCCATATCTTATCTTTTTTCCCTTATAGGGCACGTACTGATGCTTCATTATTTTATCACGTGCTTTTTTACCATTTATGCACCATCTTCATTTTTTTAATTTCTATTTTTTTATTTAAAGTTAACGTTTTAAATTTCAGGTACTCCTCACTTCGCCGAGTTAGGTGCCCAAAGTATGTCATTAAAAAGGGGGCCCCCCCTTTCTGATATTTCAAATACTGTACTGGTGTGGGTTTGTGTTAACCATGTTTGAAAATTTTTTTAATGCCACCTTTTCACCATTTATAACTTTTTTTTATATTAAAAACAGAACTAGGCTTAAAAAAAAATAAGAAAGTAAAATACACATACAGTACATTCATTACCTTAAAATATTTGTAGTTTAACCCTTTTTACTGTTTCGGTCTTTTTCGTTTTCGGGCCACTGTTTCGGACGTATTTAAAGAAAAACAGGGGGCCCCCAAAACAAGTGGGAGAAAGCTGATAGGCCTTGTGAGAAAGGGGCAGGGGAAAATTTAAAAAAAAAAGGGGGAGCCAGTGGTGCATTGGGGGAAAGCCATTTCATCCATTTTCAGCATGTCTAGCGGTAAGAAATACCAGCCCCCAGCGAATCTGGGACCCCTTCTCTTCCCCAGTGATAGCTCTAACACAGATGGAAGTGTCTTTTGAAGATGAATTTCAGGTTTTTTGGAGTTTGTGACCAAAACAACCCAGGAAAACCAAAGGGGAAGGAAAAAAAAAGAAAGAAAGGAAGGAAGGAAGGAAGGAAGAGATGGGGGAAAGGGAAAGGGAAAGGGAAAGGGAAAAAAGAGATGAGGGAAGGGGGAAAGGGAAAGGGAAAAAAGAGATGAGGGGAAGGAAGGAAAAGGGAAAAAAGAGATGAAAGGAAGGAAGGAAGGGGAAAGGAAAAAGGGGGGAAGGAAGGAAAAAAAGGAAGGAACAAAAGAAGTAAGAAAGGAAAAAAAAAAAGGAATAAATGAAGGAAGAAAGGAAGGCAGGAAGGAAGAGATGAGAGGAAGGAAGGAATGAAATAAGTAAAAAGGGGGAAAGGGAAAGAAGGAAGAAAGGAAGCTGGGGAAAGGGGGGTTTTGGGGAAAAGGCATGGGTCCCAATTTGTGTTGACAGGTTGACAGCAGTGAGGGTGGTGAGAAAAGGGTTTTAAAATGTCATTTTGACAGCTGCCCCCCCGACTCAGAAAAAATTTTGATGTCCACACACACACACACACACACACAGCTTCGGGGGCAAAAGAAGTTGGAAAGTGTCCAGTCTTTTATATGTGTATATATATCATAGAACAATAGCAATAGGTTGGTAGGTAAGTAGGTGGGTTTAAGTTAAGTGAAAAGAAGTGGGAGGCAAATGGGAAGTAAGTATTTTAGGCAAGTGGGTAAAGCAAAGTAGGTATGTAAGTGGGTAAGCAAGTAGGTAAGCAAGTGGGTAAGTAGGTAGGTGTGGGATTATTATAAAAAAGCGCTAAACCGGGCAGTAAAGTAGGGGGGACTGTGGAGAAGAAGAGCATGGGACCCCATGGGTGTTGAAAGGCAGTGAGGGTGGTGGTGGTGGTATAATATGTCATTTTGACAGCAGGACCCTGATCATATTTATAAGTCCACACCCACAACAACAGATTCCAGAAGCCTAATATCAGTTCTATAATGTCCAGTGACTATATATTATATATAAAAACCAAAAAGGAAGGAAGGGGGATGAAAGGAAGGAAGGATGGTATGGAAAAAGGAAGGTAGTAGGAATTAGGAAGGAAGGTTGGAAGGAAGGTTGGAAGGAAGGTAGGTGGAAGGTAGGTAGGAAGGAAGGTGGAAGGAAGGAAGGAAGGAAGGGAAGGAAGGCGGAAGGAAGGGGGAAGGAAGCAGGAAGGAAGGTATGAAGGAAGGCAGGAAGGAAGGCGGCAGGAAGGCAGGCAGGAAAGGCAGGAAGGAAGGAATGACGAGCCAGAAAAACCAGCTTCCAGAAGCATGAATTCTATGAAGTGAAGGATTATATATGCGTATAAAAGAAACCAGAAGGAAGGCGAGATGAAAAGGAAGGAAGGTTAGAAGGAATGTAGGAAGGAAGGAAGGTGGAATAATGACCCAGACACAACAACCAACTTCCAGAAGATTACAGCAGTTCAGGCATGTGTCCAGTGACTGTGTGTATATATGAAACCAGAAGAAGGAAAGGAAGGCGAGATGAAAGGTAGTAAGGAAGGTAGGTAGGTAGGAAGGAAGGAAGGTAGGTAGGTAGGTAGGAAGAAAGCAGGAATGACGACCCAGACAACCATCAACCAGGATAACAAATTAACAAAACTGTTGCTCTATGAAAAATTGCTCATAAGAAATGTTTTGTCTGTGCATATAAAAAAGCACCCACAAAAATGCAGAGACACTGTTTTATGTGTGAAAAATTTAAAAACACTACAGTGTATGGAACCATGTTTCAAAGAGTTCCCCCTGCAGAACATCTATGAACATGTCCAGTGACTGTACATTTGTATATATATTATAGAACAATAGTAATAAAGATTTTTTTGTATTGTTGGTTTGTGGAGGATGGGTCTACGATAACGTGGACTGTATGTTACTTATCTTCTTGATGAATCAAGATTATCCTTCCCAACACCTTTCAGGGGGTCCATATTTGCCACACCTCTCCACAGGGTTGGAAAAATATCACACATGGTTTTATAATATATTGCCCCAAAGGAGCGTATGTCCATATTTCAGTCTTAATGGTTGAAGGCTTTTACTCATGTTTGGACTTAAAGTCACGCATAACCGCCGTCCCGGTAAAAATTTAATGTTTTCTAAAGAACTGCGGTCCCTGTTTTGACCAGAACAAATTCTTACCTTGCTCGTGTAACTTTGACGATGGTGTTGGCTCCACCATACGGCAGAAAGCTTGATTGTAGAATGCCGCTGAAGAATCACCGTCTTGTTTGATGGAGTTCACTTGCGATTGTCTCTCTTTTCTCCTTTTTGCAGTCTGGAAGCTTTGAATTTGAATATACTGCAATGTTGATGTTATTCACTAAACGCACTGGAACAGAGTTCTTATCTTATTTCCCGGCGGTGGAGATTAAATGATATAACGGACCGAACGGTAATGTCTATGTTGATTTCGTCGCCGCCGATGACCCCCCAATCGTATGACCCGTTCTGCGGTGGCCAAATTCAATCTGATCGCCGTCTGCCTTTTGCAGTCTCTGCAGCCATGTGGCCACGAGGTGCCCCGTGGTCAGCACAATTCTTGACACACTGTTGACGTACATCTGGGCTTGAATTAAATTGTTTATGCAGCCAGACGCCCCCTCTGGCCCTTTCCCCGGGGGGGAAAGGGTGGGGCCCTTACCAAGGGTTTAAAGGGGGGCATCCCCTCCTTAGAATTTTCTCCACACTGGGGGCACAAAATTCACTGAAAGTGAACTACTCATCGCTTAACATTAATTTGATTTTTTTTCACTCTCCATCACTGCTGCTTGTCTTTTCTGAACACTTGGTTGGTTTCTGGAGAATCACTAATTTTATTTTTGTTTTCAACACTGTGTAATTTAACGGCACTAATTTATCTTTGTACGTTTCCACTACACTTTGCTCAAAACATCAACTGTCCTGATGATTCCATTTGCATCAGGATATATGGTCAATTTTTCCAAGAGGCCAATGGGACCTCGGACCATCATTTTTAATAATCACTATGTCACCAGGTCTTAAGGACTTATAATTTTCTGGAACACCCACTCCATAGAAATGTTCCCCTCAATGAGGGTGAGATAGTCTTTCTCAAAATTTTCTCCCAGCTTCAATCACTTTATTGGGTGTTTGAATTTACGTCTGAGTTGTTCAGGTTAAATGTGTTGGATCCTCTATGATTTCTTTATCATTCATGGGAGGAACAGGTTGAGCCTTCTACCATGTAGTAAATGAGATGGCCCAACCTCTAAATTGTCCAAATCATCGGTAAAATACTTTAAAAAGGTCTGTTGTTATTTTTTCTATTTCAGTTACGACTGTACGAAATTTTCTAATTGATTCTTGACGATGAAGAGTCTTCCTTAAACAACGTTTCACAATGCCTACCCATTCTTCGTAAAATCCGGTGCCATGGGTTTAGGAGGAATGAATCTCCAACCACAATTGCGTTGATTCAGCATCTGTTGTACTTCAGGCTGCTAAAAAAATCTTGTTTATGTAAGCAGCACCAGCAACAAAATTTGCTTGCATTGCCTGGGATCCCTTCTGGCTGCAAACCTTCTAAATAATTTGATAAAGGTTTCAGCAGACATATCAGTCTACTTCTAGATGTACTGTTTCCGGTCGTAGACGGGAACAAACAGATTACACCTTAATAGGAACTTTGTCAACTGTTTTATTTAAAAAATTATTGGTCCAGTGTTCTACACCTGTCACTTAAAAATGGAGGACATGACATACTCTTTCAGGGGTATGGAGATGGACCTGGTTTACTGAATTTTTCATATAATAATGACGACAAGTAATACAGTTCTTATTTGTTTTTTCACACGTCCCCTTGAGGTATCCAGTAGGATTTTGGATATGACAAAGAGTGTCAGCTACACCACCATGTAACACGTTACTGTGGGCATTCTGAATAATCAGTCTTGTTAGTCAATGATTCTTGGGGATCAATACTGGATGGTTGTTTCCTTGGGGTAGTGAAGAATTATGAATTCTTCCTTGACATCTTATAATCTTTTCTGAGTCGAGATAAAGTCCTAAAAGAATTAACATATCAGGTTTCTTTGGTGATTTATCCTGAGTTTCCAGAAATCTATACTCTGTAGAAAAACATCTTTCTGTTTAACTTTATCAGTATTTAATGGGTTAAAAGTAATTCATATTAGGTTTATCCCTTTAATTTAAAAACAAGAGCTGTAACTCTAAGAGTTTACCCAAAGATGAGTATTTAGATCCATCAATGACTATTTCTTTTGTGTCTGTAGTGTTTAAACAGATTATTTTTTTGCTGTGTTCAAACAGACTGTTTCTTTTTTGGAAAAGTGCTTTTGCTGTGGCCAGTTATTTTCACTAGAGAGCCAGTTGGGGCCGTGGGCCATAATTTATTATCCACAAAGTTCTGGAGTGGGACACCACGTGACAACATGTCAGTGGGTTCCCCTTTTTGTAGAGACGGGAAAGAATAGTCTCTCTGCATCTCTCTTATTTTTTGCTACTCTATTCTGTACATGAAACTTACCTTTATTTCTTAACCACTGGAGAACTGTTCATTGTCACCCAGATCACAGTTTTTTTAATAGTGAGATGATCAAACTTTTTTGGCTAATTTTGCCTACATAGAGTGTGTCAGTTACAATTTGTGGGGACTGTTCTGACCTTCAAGGGTGCAACCCCCGGCCTTTGAAGTAATTAAAGTACTTCCTTAGCGTTACTCATGTTACAGCGCCATAACCTCTGGTTGGCATCCAAGAAACATGGGGTCTTGTTTCCCTCTTATAAATTTTTGGGAAATTTAATTTGATGAAGTTGTTTAAACCCTTGGACATTTCATCCCATTCTTGACTCATTTCTGAGGCAAGTTCTCATCCCAACCTATTCTGAGCCCTTTCCCTGCCTTCTTGCACAAATTTTCCTTTTATGGTAATTTGAGCAGTCCAGGGATCAAAACTTGTGATACCTCGACAGTAAACTCGTTTAGTGAGGGACTGCTTGATTTATTGTTCATCCTTTTTTGACTCAAAAAGTCTTCCTGTGTATTCCAAAAGTCCAAGCATGTTTTGCATTCAGGGGAAATTTAGCTTGGAAATTTTTTTATAAGTTCCCTTAATTGATTTTTAAATTAATTTTTCCCATCCTTTTAGGCATATTTGCTTCTTTCATCTCCCCCTTTTTTCTTCTCTGTATAAGGATTTAAAACCCCCTCTTTATTCACAGTACCTTGAAAAAATTTTCCACATAGAAACTTTTCTTTAAATTTCTTTGAAGGGACTTTCAGATTTCTTCAAATGTGTATTAAGAGTAGCTTCTAGTAAGAATGGGAGGATGTTAAAACCAAAAAAATGACTTGAAACGATAAGTTTTCCGGACTTTGAGGATCATGTGGATTTTTTTGGCCCACAAGAATCAGTATAATCTCATCTATTTTTGTAGTCCTACTCTTGAAAGCTTTGGAAATATCAGCCGTGTAGGCATATGGATTTTTTCGAAATTTCATAAGACGTTTCCAAGCTTCTCAGTTAGTGAGGGGGCCCGGGCATCAGACAGTCATTAAAAACTTTTTCCCTCTTTATTTGCACGTGCGCTGCAATTGGCCCCAAACGTAGTGGAGTGGTTTCAGAATTTTTTTTCCGACTCCTTAGGGTAAGGGCACTGTCTTCCCCTTTTTTTCGACTATTTCCTCAATGAATTTTTGTCTAACTGTTTTTAAAAATATTATCATAGACAGTCAAGCTCTGGTTTCTTCCTGAGCTCATGTATTTTTCTTTCATTTGTCCGAAAGCCATGCAAAAAATTCCGGTAGTGGTGGATTTAATTTCCATGGAAAACCCAACCCCAATACTGTCCATCTTCATATTTGACAGTGCCCCAAAATTGGTTATAAGTCTCAGACTCCTGTGGGCTTGGTTTATTTAATCTATACCTATGCATCTAAACCCCCAAATTATCAACTGGTTCATTCATTTCTTCCAGTAATGATTTTTTTTCTTTTTGGTACTTTTTAGAAAATTATTCTTGAAATAGTACTTTTTTCCCCTAATCAATTTCACCCTTTTCCCTTTTTAGGGGGGGAATTGGCCCTATCATATGGCCTCCAGCTTTTTTTAGGTGAACATCATGTTTACTTACTATATTTTCCACAAAAAAGTGAAAAACACTTCCAATGTTAAAAACAATTGGACTAATTGTGTCCGTCATGCCCCGGACAGGCTAACTTTTTTGGCCCCCTTTCCCCGTGCTGCAACTATTCTTTTCCCCGGATCTGCACTGACTTGGGTCATCGACTACCACAGTTTTTACTGTCTTTTTTTTTTCCAGACCAACAGTGAATCTGGCTAGGTCATTTTTTGTTTTCCAGAATTTTGGGAAAAACCAGCTATTTCTAACTGTATTTTGGCATGGGGTTGTTTATTTTTTTTTAAAAACTGTTCGTCTTATAAAAGACCTTTGTGAGCCTTGATCAAATAATGTTAGCACTTTGGGGTTTTTGTAATTTTGTGATAACCTACTGGGGTTTTGGGGAGCAGTCGATTTAGCCCTTTCCCCACATTTAATGCTGCTGTTTTTGACTTCCTGACTCTGTGGGGTTTTCAGCATAAGGGCTTGGGCATAATGTTTTATGATGATTCCCCGCTTTTTTAAAAACTTCTTCAGTGAGCATTTACCTCCCTTGTGTTCCCCCAAACTTTTGTGCCCCTTTTTCCGCTGTTGAGCACGTTGTTTCCGTGCCCCATTGTTGTGTATTGAATGCAAACTGTGCCCAATGTGTTCCATCACAAAGTAAATTTAGGGTGCATGTGTGAATCTGTTTACTGTCTGTTGTGTTCACAGCTTGATAAGTGCCTACATGGGTTTTCCCCCCTTATGTGGTTTAGTGGGAGTAGGTACCTTTTTGTACTGAGTTGAAGGTTTATTATCCAAAAACAGGATTGGGGGGTTTTTATCTTGTTCGTTTTTTTTCATGAGGAATTTTTTTTTTTTAAACCCTTTTTTTTCCACAAGTGAAATAGCTTTATTGAAATAATATTTAAACGTTCAATGGTTTTTTTTTACAGTTTTCCCCTTTTTTTAAACCCCGGGGAAACCAATCACATTGTTCTAGGTCATATTTAACTCCTAGAGTTCTGAGGCTATTGTCTAATGTGATTCTAAATGACTGTAAGTCTGAAAAAAAATGTTTGGGTGGTTTCAAGCTTGATATTAAGACTGCAAAGTCTAACCCTGGCTTTGTCAGCATCAAGATAATTTTTTGCTAAGACACGTAAAGCTAGGCATAATTGCCTTTGAAAACCGGGGAAAGATTTAATCAGTTCATAGGGTTCACCTTTTTCGAGATATCTGAGATAATTGAACGGAACTCATCTATATCCCCTACGTGAATTCACTAAAAATTAAACCTTAACCTTTAAATCATTACCTTAAAAAGGCATGTTTTGGGGGGAAAGTTGGTAAGGTAACACCAGGGTGGGGTGTGACAGGTGTGGCGACAGGTGTCTGCTGACCACTGATTACAGTAGGTCTTTTTTTACAAAGTTTTTTTGGCAGATAGCCTGTATTTTACCTTTTAAATTTTGTCCACTAAAGGGGTCCAGCCCCTTTTTTTTTCCTCTGTCGGATTGGAATCTAGGAAAAATTCCCCTTTTGTATTTTTTCGTAACCTGAATTAATGATTTCCAGCGTTTAAATAATTGGATTTAATTTTTAAATGATCATATTATATTTGTGTCTTGGGGTTAAAAACCATTGACGAAATTAATTGCTCCAATTGAGTAATTTTTTTTTGTAACGTGCTGAATTTTGTGGTTAATGGGCCATTTTTTTTAGTTTTAAGACTAAAACACTTAGAGTGTTTAAAAACTCCCCCTGAGTTTGTTTAGACTGCGTCAACACTACTGACCCACTAACCGTGTTTTCGGGGAGTGGCCAGGTCAGAGTACATATGGACGAAACAACATGCGGTTTATTTATGTCCTGAACTGTTGTCTCAGCTAAACTGAGTTCAGCACTGACGTCACTTCACTTTTAAAAAACTTATACACATTTTACAAAATATTCAAGTTTATATACATACATATATCAATGTTAAATGTTAATTAATATGAAAGTTTAAACCAAAAACACTTCCTTTTTATATAAGAGACAACATAATATACAGTTTCTTCTCTTAATTTGTTGGGGTTTAAAAAATTTTAAACACTGTGTATATATACACTGTTTATACTAACCCCCTTCACAGACCAGCCAGTGCCAGTCAACCCCCATTTAAAAAGGGGTCCCGCGTGGGGGAGTGGGGTGCCCCCCCCCCCCGCCCCCCCCAACCCGGGGCCCCGACAAAGTTTTTTTTCCTTTGGGTGAGCGCCTCCCCGGTCGCTTTTTTCCTCGGGGAGCTTATACTTTTTTGAATGAGAGTAGGGACCCATATGTTTTGGTTTCTTTTTTAAAAAAAAATAGTTTTACAGTTTTTTCGAAGGCCCTTTTGGTGTAGACATTTATACACTGTAGAAAAAGTTTTGGGGCCACCATGTGGCCTTTTTTCCGGGGCCCCAATCATCAACGTTGATTCGTTGCCCAAAACTTCCGGTTAAAAGAACAAACCCCCCCTTCGTAAGGACCAATATGTGGAGGGGTGGGCCCTACGATAAGGGGGCTGTATGTTACATCTTCTTGATGAATCCAAGATGCCCGCCTTCCCCAACACCTTCTCAGGGGATCCATATATTGCCACACTTCCCCCAGGGCTGTATGGAAAAAAAATCACACATGGTTTTTTTATAATATATTCCCCCAAAGGGGGGCCCCTTTTCCATTTAAAATCTTGATGGACTAAAAGGGGTTTTTCTTTTTGGATTTAAAAATCCCCGCATAACCGCCGTCCCTAGGAAAAAAATTTGGGGAAGTTTTTGGGGAAACAAGAACTGCGCAGTCCCCTGTTTTGACCAGAACATAAAACTTCCTTGCTCGGAAAATTTGGGGATGGTGTTGGCTCCACCATATACGGGGGGGAAAGCGGGTCTTGATTGTAGAATGCCGCTGAAGAATCACCGCCTTTTTTTTGATGGAGTTCACTTTCGATTGTTCTCTTTTTCCTTTTGCAGTCTGAAGCTGCACACTTCTAAAATATACTGCAATGTTGATGTTTTCACTAAAGCGCTGGAACAGAGTTCTTATCTTATTTCCGCGTTAGTGGAGATTAAATGATATAACGGACGGGCGAGTTGTTAGTTGATTTACGTCCCGCGCCCCCATTTACCCCTAGAGTCGTATGACCCGGTTTTCCTGGCCAAACCCAACCCGATCGTCGTGCTGCCTTTTGCAGTCTCGTGCAGCCATGTGGTGGGTGCCTCGTGGGCCGTGGTCAGCACAATTCTTGGGCACACTGTTGACAGTACATCTGGCTTGAATTAAATTGTTTAGCAGCCAGACGCGCCCCCTCTGGCCCTTTCCTAAGGGTGGAAAGGGTGAGGGCCCTTACCAAGGGTAGTAAGGGGGATACCCCCTCTTTGGAAATTTTCTCCACAGTTTGTGTAAACAAGTTTTGTAAACAATATAAGATACTAATGTTTATGCTATTATTGTGTTGCATACAACGAATGTATATATATACATTGCACCTTACCTTGGTCTAACAGGCCACATAAGTTACGTAAAAGAAAATAGTGAAAAAAAACAAAAAATCTACGAATGGAAGTAAACAAATGTTTACTGAGTGAGGGCAATCGCCCCTGTTGCCATACGCGGCTCATTTTCTGCCAACTTTACACCTCCATATTCAGTAAGTATTCATGGCAAAAATCTGTTTTTTAGGATAAAAACAATCAGAAAAAAAATCTTAACATTTTGATAAGAAAATTTTTTTTTTCAATATTTTGCGACAACAGAATGGCACTCAGGATTGAGGGGTTGCGACAGTCAAAGGGGTTTAAAGTAGGATGAGGGTGGTAGCATTTATTGTAGCGATACAATGCATATACAGTACACTCATTGCTTACCTTAAAAAATTTGTAGTCCTATTGTAAGGTGAAGGGTGAGTATTTATTGTAGAAAGAGGAAAAAGAGCAAAGAATGGAAGAACTATAAAAAAAGCTAACTGTAAGGGATTAGTGATGGATCAAGCAATCTCCAAGACTATATTTTTTTTTTTTTTTAACAAGTCGGCCGTCTCCACCGAGGCAGGGTGACCCAAAAAAGAAAATCCCAAAAAAAAAAATACTTTCATCATCATTCAACACTTTCACCACACTCATACATAATCACTGTCTTTGCAGAGGAGCTCAGATCGACAGCTGGAATAGTCCCCCCAAGCTGTCACTATCTCAGACCCCTCCTTTAAAGTGCAGGCTTGTACTTCCCATTTCCAGGACTCAAGTCCAACTAAAGGCTATATATTTTGTCTATAATTTGTACTTTTTGTGCACCCCATAGTACAAGATAGTTTTTGTGCAGCAGCACTTGGAAGAGGAAAATGAAAGTAGTACTAAAGAAGTTCACCGTAAAGGGTTAGCATGTATGAACCAACCATACGCTTCAGGAATTAATACACGTTCGTCTGTGTTTTCATTCTCGGCATGTCTCCTCTCTTCTCATTTACTCATTCTCTCTACCCCACCTACATGACTTTTAAATCTACGTATACAGCTCTAAATACATTACTTAGGTTTGCA
>WNWK01051666.1:0-12415 GCA_009830355.1 Cherax destructor
TTTACCTTCAACGACGTCTTCGCTCTGCGGCCCTTTCTTTACCTTCCCTTCTTGCAGATGGACCCTCCTTTAATCCTGACTCTCTTGTTGACTTTTTGACAGAAACTGACTTACTACACAAACTCTGAAGATTATACCTCTAGCACCTCCCTCAGTCCCTTCTACCTCGATCTCTTGCTACCCTCCTCCCCTGCACTACCCACCGTCATCTAGCACTCCATACCCTACTAATCGTCCATCTCCCTCTTACACCTCACTCTCCCTGCATCCTACAATAACCTGCAGCGCTGTATAACCCCTGTGGTTTAGCGCTTCTATTTGATTATAATAATAATAATAATAATTTGTTTTATTTTGTTTAATTTTCTCTCTATATTTCTTTCCAATACCCTAAATTTACCACTAAACATCATAATACAGTGTTGGAGCTGCTTATTGGCTTATTGCAGAGGTGGGAGGAGTCAAGAGGCAGCCAAGGACGATAGTTGCATGATCAGCGGTTTGATACTCCCAACAAATGTCTTTATACTGACGTTATTATTACTAATACACTTTATCTGCTTATAACATTTATTCAATAATGATATCAGACATAAGATATATAAGATAAAAGCATAATAAAGACTGCCAAAATAATAATAAGTGTCATATACCGGAGAGTGCAGTCATCGGAGACCTTGATCCAGCAGTCTTCCTGCTTATAAATATACGGTTTTCTCTATTGCCTCGCTGGCGTACTCAAAGAAAACGGCATTTTAACATGGGAAACAATAAGAAATCACTTGCAAGGCATAGAATAAGCCCAAAACAGCGAGATTTTTTGTGAATCTTTTGACGTAAATGAGGCGTGCGCGCTTTTCCGCGATTATCTCGAAAGTAAGATTTTGACCTATTGCTTGGAATACATCCATTATTAATGATTAAATTGTAATGTTTTTCACGGAATATAAAACAAAGTGAGTTTTATTATATTATGGAACAAAATTTGGAATATCTCAAATATTGTTTATTTTGTGGGGGGGGGGTTAAAAGGCAGATATTTTAGTGTCAAAAGCGAACCAAATGTATTTTTTTTTCGGCATGAAGGCAAGCTGTCAGGCATTCATACATTTCATAATATCTTGGGGATAGATGTATTCTACGAGTGGGAAGTGTCCGCAGCGCCGCTAGTACCGCCTGACCGGAAGTACCCGCTGCCATATGTCAAAATCAGTAATTATTTTTTTTTCTCAGTTGTTTGTTGGCCGATCTTATTGAAACTCTGGCATTGCATGTTACATAAATGCTTCTAAACATGTGCCAAAGATAAAAAGAATCGGACGAAAAATAATGAAAAAAAAAAATTTATTGACACCTCCCTTAACCCTCTTGCACTGGGCCACAGTGATTTCACAAGGACTGTTTGGAGGGAAATCCGCCGTTAATGGGAGGGGAATCTGGTGTGCTCCCTTTCTTCTTCGGCATTGAGCTCAGTCCGATCTTTCAATGGCCCCTTCCCTTGGGCTCGCCATCCCAACTGCTCAGTGGATGTTGCACTGACTTGCCTTTGGGTTGGGTATTCATAACTGGCAGCTCATATCACCGCATTTGGATGACAGACTCTACGTCCTGCCTGTGGTGTCCCCCTCAGCCTGAGATGGTGGAGCACTTCCTACTGTGGTGCCTGTTACCACTGCATGGACTCTCCTCCGTGCGGCCTTGTGCACATTCGGGGTGCAGTCTTTGACCCTACCTCCTCCTTGTTGGCTTCAGGGTGCACTGGGGACATATAATACAAACATTCATTAGTCAACTTTCTTTCACTTTGATCAAGGTTTCTTTTCCAGGTACTGGAAGGAAGAGTTCGATACTGTGAACACTGTCAGTAGCCCTATGAACTCCAACAACAAAAGCTAGCCTAGTGCACTTTTATTTCTTAATTGTTTAGCACTTTGGAACTCAAGTGAGTTTAACCGATGTTAAAATAATAATGTAGGATTTTTGTCACTAAATCTGGATTTGAAAAACATTCTCATAGAGAACCAACCAGCTCACATTCAACATGATTAACCTTTCAAGGAAGGTGCCTTGATGCTGGTGAAAGGCTCTTGATCATAGAACCGGAACTGCCTCCCCCTTCTAGATCAAATCTGATTGCCTCCCTATAGGTTTAGCACTTCCCACTAAACACTATATAATTCCCCTTGAATCCAATTTGATCATCTCATTCTTAAGATGTATGATCTGTAGCTTCAGTACTTTCCATAAATATAATTCTGAGCTTGAATAAGAGCTGTATAAATCACCAGATTAATACACATTCAATGGTAAGATTATTTGTATTTTAGGTCAAGACTTGCACTCTAGCTGGGGTAAAATACCCCAAATATAAAGCAGCAGTTCACTAAGTAAATATGTTTAACTTAAAGAAGCATAAAAGTGAAAAATTCATGCCCTCCATTCAAGTACAAGACTGAGAGACAGCACTGGTTGAAATGGATAAGCATGGCTGCGCTGTATATACCTTGTGGTTTAGAGCTTCTTTTGATTATAATAATAATAATGAATAAGCAACAAGCAGTCTGGTGAGAGTGATCGGTGGAGTGAGATCGTGATGTTGGTTATGAGGAGCCGGGCAACATTGCACCATACCTACTGTGTCTTGTGTCATGTCTTGTGATAGAAGTTATTCTGGTGAATGGTATTTGTGTGTGTGCACGTGCAGATTAGAGCAGCCTTCATGCATCTGTGCTGTGTTGTTCTCTCCTTGGTAGCTAGTTGAACATCAGGTTTATCCCTCTGTATGATTCACTAATTGTTCATGCTGTGTGGTTTATTTGTGATATATTTCAAGTTTTTGTACCCTCACAGCTGGACCCAGGACCAGGCTTCTCTGATGATTGCTTGTTCCACCAGACCTGTTGTGTTCTGCACACTTACTAGTCTTCCTTTATACTGGTTGCTACATATTTCTAGTTAACGTTTCCTCAGTGTTTGGTGTACACTTGGTATTACTGTGGCCTGAGTAGGTGCATCTTTGTCTGACAAAGGCTTTAATAGTACTTGATGTTTTAGTTCCTACTGTGTTGCTTTTGGAAAGGCATAATGTGATGATATTCTGCATGATTGGCAGCTTGCATACCATCACTCCATCGATCAATAGATCTCCTCTCACACGAGCCGTTCCTCCACACTTGTTACCTCCTAACATCACACTTGTTACCTCCTAACATCACCACACTTGTTACCTGCTAACATTACCACACTTGTTACATGTTAACATCACCACACTTGTTACCTGCTAACATCACCACACTTGTTACCTGCTAACATTACCACACTTGTTACCTCCTAACATTACCACACTTGTTACCTCCTAACATCACTACACTTAAAGCACTCAGCAACACAAACATCATTCACAGATTTCCATAAAAACAATATTGTCCTTTCAAGGGTGGGATTAGTGCCTTGTTGCCAGCAGAGGGCTCTTAATCCAAGGACTTGTATCTACCCTCCTTACACCAATAAGTATAATAACAATAATGTATTAAATAATTATACAGTGGACCCCCGAGTAACGAAAAAACTTCATTCCAGAAGCCTGCTCAAGTGCCATTACCAAACGAATTTACTCCCTTAAGGAATAATGTCACGTAGGTTAGTCTATTTCAGACCCCCAAAAATACACTTCCACAAGCACCTACAATATTATACTTACATAATTATACGATTTCCAGGGTGTTCGTTACTCGGGGGTCCACTGTACTATAAACTTCGAGTTACTAGTTTCCAGTTTTGAGTTGCCGCTAAATTAACACATTTTAACATAAACTTCAATTTTTTGTATTTGACAATGTTGACACTAACAATGTCTATAAAATTCTTGATGATCTATGTTATACTTCTCTGATAGTTGGAATTATAGCTCATGATGATAAATGTTAAAGTATTAAATTGTATGAATTTTTTGGGTTATCCTAGGTAATCTTCACATACGTATGCTGCTATGTATGATAATTTATGTAACTGTATTTATGTGTAGCTGTACCTGAATAAACTTACTAATCTTTAATACTAGTTTAAATGCTGTACATTAGGTGCTTCTCTGTTTATAACAAGAATTAGACAGTTTAATATTTATTTGATGTTCTTTTATTGATTGTTTAATAAGAAAAAAACTGTTGCATTGTAGAAGTTTAGTATGAGTCCGAGCCTTGAAAACTAGGAACAATGTTACAATGAACTTGACTTACTATTTTTTACTTAAAACTTGTTTTCAGTAACATTGTCACACTTCAAGGAATGACTCAACATCAGCTGTTGTGGTAAAAAAAAAAATATGATGTAAATATAATAATACTGAGGGAGCCCTTGTTATCTTCGAAAGGAAATATGTTGAGTTCTCCAGCTGAGACAGGATGTGGTATACCTGGAGAGGGTTTCAGGGGTCAACGCCCCCGCAGCCTGGTCTGTGACCAGGCCTCATTACCCACATTAGTGTATGTCACAACCACCAACACACACACTGACCATATCGTCAACCACAATGCCTTGGTTCACAAGTTTAGTTTCTAGTTCTCACTGTGTTTGGTGTGAAGAAATCTTCCTTATCTAGTCTTGTTTAATAGTAAATGTGGCTATCATGTCTCTCTTGTCCTCACACCAGCCGGTCAGTCAGTCAGTGTGCATATACGAGGCCTGGTCAGGGACCGGGCCGCAGGGCGTTGACCCCGAAATCCCCTCCAGGTATATTTAATGCTTTCAACCTTCATAACTGTTTTGCTCTGGGAACTGTTTTGTGGTTCACATTTGTGAACTTTTTTTCCTCACGAGTCTCATGTTTAGTGTGTGATGCATAAAAACTGTCAACACATGGAAGAATTTTCCTGACTGTTTGTTTACTGTTGCAACCTTTGAAGTTAACCACTGATTTCTTTATGGTACAGTGATTTTATCCATTCATTGTACTTTTCATCAATAGTTTGCTAGTAGTACACTATATAGTCTCGTTACCCTTTAAACAGTGTCCATCTTACTAGTACGCAGGTGATAACTGTCCAGTGTACATGTACGCACAATTTTTTGTGCCTTCAAATCTGCCACCTGCCAATATTTTTGAGAAAATGACCGTAGGTGTTTCCTACAACCTCCTCGTGTCTTTGAATAAAACATCAAAGACCAGGTGGGTCCACACTGCATCATGAGGTCACATTGCCTAATTAGCACAAGTAAACAATGAAAGCAGGAGCTGTTCTTCAACCACTACCACCACAGCTTCCCTACTAGCAAACAATGTGTGCAACTGCCAGTAAGATGCCTTATTCATTCCAAATTTATTACAGTTTCTTGATACAGTGGAATTCAAGTGATAAGCAGACTATGTAGAATTAACCAATATAGTCATTGTGACTTATTCCCATGTTTCTGTGATTATTACACTTTGAACATCAGATTTTCATGTAAATATATGTTTTACATTGGTCTGGACTGCACATAGGTGTTATGCACACATCAAAAATACATTGTTTATGTAACCCAGGATATTAGCTCCACCCTAAATATATAATGTTAGTAATTAACCCAGGATAACCCAGTATATAGTCAAACAATGTGACTTACTTTCATATTTTGAGGAATATTGCAATATCAAAGGTGTTGCTTGTACATAGTGTTAGAAGACCAAAACAGTTAAAAAAATAGAAAAAGCAGTTATTTGCTTCAATTTATACATTGTGGAGCAATACCTGGCAAATCATTTCCCTATACTATATGAAATACTAAAACATCTTGAAACACATCTAGTACAATAAGAAAGTACTGTACATAGTCTTAAACGTAAAAAACAATAAAAAAAAAAAATAATCATAATTTGGCATCAGTAAATTGTAAAATGTAAATATCACTAATGCATTTACACTGTTGTTGCCAACGAGTGATAATTTCTTAGCAAACTTCAGCATACCTTAAAATCATGAATTTTTTTATCAGATTCCACTTGTTTTAGTTTTATTCAGTTCATGAAAATGCACTCTGATTTCAATCAGTAAGACAAAAAATTTTTTTTTTTCGAAATATTGCTCTCCACAGGAATTTTAATTTCTCGGTATGTCACAGTAATGGTGTTAATAGTTCCCTTGGTAGCGTACAGTCAGCCTTCCACATCCACAGGTTCTGCATCCATGGATTCAACCATCCGCTGATCAAAAATATTCTGGGAAAAAAAAAGAAAACAGGAAATTTGAATTTGCCATGTGCAGAGTACTATGCTGAAGCCACATCCCAGTGTGTGATGTGTAGGCAAACAATGCTCATTGCTTGAGCATTGTTCGCCTATGCATTTATTTTGGTGTAAGTCTCATTTTTGTACGATATTTTTGCAATGAATTAGATGATGACGCCATAGTTACTATACTATATGTACCTGCACATATATTGAATTTTCAGCTTTTTTTTTTCTTTTCTTTTGTCTGCAGATCTATTAATATCACACTTTAGCATTGTTACAAAGTGGGAGCTGTGGTAAACCAAGGAGAAGCCAGGAATGATGATGACACCATGATGGAAGGAAGCATTTTGCTCATGGTGTTATAAACTGTATTATGTAGTGTCATTAACCCCATCACTGTAGGAGCACCAAAATTAACACTTTCACTGTCCAGACCCCAAAATTAATATTGCTCTCAGTGTCTGATTATTATTATTATCATTATTATTTTCTCTTCTGAAATGGTAGAGAATCTTTTTCTCAAGGTAATGTCACCAAAAGTATAAAATTTGATGGGAAACTCATGGAATTACGCAGGCGCAGTTATTAGTCTGGGCATAATTTATGGGGTGTTACACTAGATAAATGTTGCTCTTCCTTGCTCCTATCATTATTTATCCTTGTAAAACTGTCATTTTGTTCCTCTAGATTTATTTTTTCCAACTTCAATGTGTTTTCTAACTGATGTTTTCTTTTGTCATTCAGTTTAACAATTCTTCCATATCTTATGGTCGACCTGAATTAATCATTATGGTCTCTTCTGTTTTCATCTTCACATATTTGTATTGTGATGTGTGTTTTTTGTGATACAGTATTGCTGATTTGTTGTATATATTTTGTCTTTGTACATCTGTTACTGATGCCACTTGATGCAAGTCATTGTTGACCACTTGTTTCAGCATCCCTAGTCAGTATGTTGTTGGGTCAATGTTTGACTTCTGAAGATGGTATGGCACTCTTGCCATACCTTTGGCATCCTTTCATAGTCTGGTTTATTTTTGTATGGTAGCAAGATTTCTTGTGTAGAAGAAACCCAATTTTTTTGGAACCATCTTTTGCCCAGGGCTAGAGTGGATTCCTTATTTCAGCTGCTCAAGGCTGAGTACATATTCTCTTGGGATCTGCTGGTTGTCAACCCCTCCAATGGAAATAAGTCACTTTGTCTGACTTTTTGGGGCTATCCTAGGTTCTCTACACACATGCTGCTATGTATGATAATCTATGTAACTACGTATTTGTGTATACACGAATGAACTTACTTAACCCTGTATTATGTAGGTTACGTATACATCCTCATTTTAGGTCGTTAAGTTACCTGCCGGAGGACAACACCGAGTCCATAATTACTGAAACCGTAGTGGAGATGACCAACTCTGTCATCCTTAGTCAAGTTTTACCTCTCGTAGGGCAACACATTTTTGTTGTGTTGAGGCAGTGGACCCCCAAGTTACGAGCATAATTCATTCCAGAAGGCTGCTCAAGTGCCATTACCGAACGAATTTTCTCCCTTAACCCTTTCGGGGTTTTGGTCGTACTAGTACAGCTTACGCCCTAGGGTTATGGTCGTACTAGTACGCCTAAATTCTAGCACCCTCAAATCAAGCAGAAACAGGCTGTTAGGCCTAGATGTGATAGAATGGGTCTGTGCGGTCAGTGTGCGTAGTATAAAAAAATTCCTGCACCACACAGTGCATAATGAGGAAAAAAAAACTGACCGTGTTTTTGGTTTAAAACAGCGACTTTGCAGTCTATTTTCGTATGGTATTTATGCTTGTATTCTCGTTTTCTTAGTCTCATTTTATAGAATAGATGATATATTACAGAAATAGAGATAATTTTGACTGGTTTCACGATGATAAGTACCTTAAACTGAGTAGCGAAAATGTTCGATTTTGGCCGATGTTCAAGAGTAAACAAATCACACCATGCGTCCAATACACATCAACTGGAGAGTCTAATATTCTTGCACAAGTGCTCTGATATTATTTATACCATTTTTACAATGATGCAGTTGTATACATAGCAGTAAATCTTCTATTTTTTGTGAGAATAAAAATTCAAAATGGAAAGCAAAAGTAATGTAAGAGGGGCCTGGAAACGTGACTAATGAACAGAGAAGATGTTATTTCAGTGCCAGGAATGTCTGCCTTGTTTATTCTGGGCCCTATTTTTAAATTGGCATCGTTTAAAATTTGTGTGAAATTGGCCAAATTGCCATTTTCTGACCACTATTTTGGGTAGTTGAAATTGGTAAATAGGCAGTTTCTTATACTCAATCGATAGAAGAAATGGAGTTCTAGCGAAATAGCTATAATTTTAGTAGACTGAAACATTGGAATTTGCCGAAATTTGGGCGAAATCGCCGATGCGTAAATGTCATCGATACCGCTAACTTCGCGAAAGCATAATTCCGTTAGTTTTCGATCAAATTTCATACTTTTTGTGGCGTTATGATCGGAAAAAGATTCTCTATCATTTCATAAGAAAACATAATTTTTTTAAATTCTTGGACCCTGAGAACGAGTTTCGGAGAGGGTCCTTGGACCCCCAAAGGGTTAAGGAATAATGTCAAGTAGGTTAGTCCATTTCAGACCCCCAAAAATACACTTACAAAAGCACTTACAATATTACACTTACATAATTGTACGATTTCCGAGGTGCTCGTAACTCGGGGATCCACTGTACAGTGGTACCCCGAATTTCATCAATAATTCGTTCCAGAAGGCTGTTTGAGTGCCGCTACTGAACAAATTTGTTCCCATAAGGATGAATGTAAATTAGATTAGTCCGTTTCAGACTCCCAAAAACACACTTACAAAAATATTTACATAATTGTTCGAGTTGGGAGCTGTACGAAATCTGGGGTACCACTGTATTTAAACTGTAATATTGCTTAGGCTTTCATAACTTTTATTCAGGTTCACTAGCATTGTTTTTTACAGTCTGTTTTATCAGCTTCCACAAACAGTTACACTCTTAATTTGTTCCCTATATGATAAAAAAATTATTTTGATTCTATCTTTATAGATTGGATACCACCAAAACGAAGCAGTGGTAGACGTTCACTGGTCAACGAAGATAGTCAGCTCAACTGCCCGGCTCTGGAGACCATACTGGACGAACTTCAGCGGCACCCAGCAAGCTGGCCATTCATGAGGCCAGTCTCCAAGAAAATTGTAAGTGTACAGACAAAAACTTCGTTCAAGTTTACTCTAGTGTTTTTGAGACTAGACCTAACTTGTGTTTCCTGGGCTTGAGTCTTTCCTAGATATTGATAACAATTTTGATTTCAGATAAAAGTTTTTAAATTTATAAATTAATTCAGTAAATGTCTCATAGATGTGTTGGGTCTGAGAAATATCTCATACAGTTGCACTAGATAGTTCCTTGACCCTCATATCCAGTACATCCCAGTGTGACAGACAGCTATGTACATACCACATTTCTGAATATGAACTAGGAGTGATATGCCATATTTGATATTCACAAACAATGAAGCTCTAATCAGAAAACAATTTCATATACTGCACAATACACAGCATCACAACCTCATTGAGGTGCACAGAAGCATTACCCAGGCATTGTGAATTTAAAAATAGCTAACTTAAGAAGTGTTTAGCAATACAGTGGTCCCTCGACTATCGTAATTAATCCGTTCCAGGAGCTATTACTTAACACGAAATATACGTAATTCGAAACCTTATTTCCCATAAGAAATAATATACGTAAATACAATTATCCATTACCCAAAAATATTCACATTCACATACATGTACTAATAATATATAAAAAATATATATATATATATATATATATATATATATATATATATATATATATATATATATATATATATATATACATTTACTTACCTTTATTGAAGAGTTGCAGGCATCTGGAAGATAGGGAGGATGACAGGGGCAGGGAGTTAGTGGTTGGAAGGGGAATCCCCCTCCAAAAGGACTTCAGGTAACAAGTCCCCATCTGGGGTTACTTCCCTTCTTTTTCTTTTAATGCCACTAGGACCAACTTGAGAGTCACTAGAACCCTGTCGCACAAAATAACTGTCCACAGTCCTCTGTTTCTGGCGCCTGTTTAACATTTTCCTGAAGTGCAACATGGCTCTGTCACTGAACTGGTTGCAGAGATGGCTTATTTCACCTTGATCAGGGTGGTGTTTTTCAACAAATGTCTGCACCTTAGTCCACATAGAACACATTTCCTTAATCTCTGAAGAAGTTACTACCTCACTCTGTCCATCCTCCTCCAAATCCACAATATCTTCCACAACAGGCACAGGGTCGTTGTACATCCTGGCAAGCTCACACATATGCCACTCTCGTATTTTTCAACAATCTCTTTCTTCAGTTCGATGGTGTTCCTCAGTCTCTTTACCACAGGGGTGCCATTAGGAAGCTTCTTTGGACCCATGGTGACTTATTTCACAGTGACAATCACTGAACCAGCAATAAACACAACAAACGTATTGTGAATGTTTGAAAGAGCGCGCTGGGTAATGTTCTGTCAATGGTAAACAACGCTCACTGGCGTCCTGCGCAGGCCAAGGCAGGCGCGGAGCAGGCGGACAGGTCTAATACGTTACGATACACGAGTCCATTTACGATACACGAAATCGAAAAGCTTACGTAACACGAGTTTTACGATATACGAGCCTTACGATACTCGGGGTCCACTGTACATGTACAGTGGACCCCGAGTACAACACCCGGAAATCATACAATTATGTAAGTATAATATTGTAAGTGCTTGTGGAAGTGTATTTTTGGGGGTCTGAAATAGACTAGCCTACCTGACATTATTCCTTAAGGGAGTAAATTGTCGGTAATGGCACTTGAGCAGGCTTCTGAATGAAGTTTTTCTTACTGGGGTCCACTGTATTAACTGGAGAATTAACATAGGCAAAATAAATAAGCAAGTGCCATAGTCTCCCACAATTTGCACAACTGCAACTCTTGTATTCAGTATATTGTGATGAAAATTTTGTTTCCAAGATAAAGATTCATGGAAAAGCAACTAGACCGTTGCACTCAAGTTTTAAAAGGTGGCTAATCATGTAAACTTTTTTTGCTTATGGATTTTAGAGTGTAAACCAGTTGCTGTCTCAGGTTGTGTGGGCTCACCTTTTTTTGGGTTAGGGGGGAGCCAGCTCCTGGCCCTGCCCCTTCACTGATTGCTTAGGTCCCTTCCCTGTCCATATTTACCCAAAACCCAGTCTTAAAAAATATGTATTTTCCCCCTATGTCGCCTTGCATTCCACTTTGACAACTATGACTGAAGAAATACTTCCTTTAAAATCCCTTTGACTCATAGGAGTTTTCAACTTCCAATTGTGACCCCTTGTTTCTGTGTTCCCCCTCGGGAAATCTTGTCCCTGTCCACCTTATCTATTCCTCGAGTATTTTATATGTCGTTATCACTTCCCAACCCCCCCTGTCCTCTAGTGTCTTGTTGGGATTTCCCCCTTTCTTTTGTAAGACAATCCCCTTTGCCCTGGGACTAGTCTTGTTGCAAACCTTTTCATTTTTTCAATTTTTTGACGGTTTTTTTACCAGGTGTGGGGTTTCCAAATGGTGCTGCATACCCAGATGGGCCTGACGTATTGGTGTACAGAGTCTTGAATGATTCCCCTTTGTGAGGCTTGGGAAAGCTATTCTTTTGGGGTTTTTCCCATCCCCCAGCACAGTTATCTATTTATGTGTGCCTTTTTGTGGGTCTTTGGGGGAGAAAGGTAGACATAGACACCTTTTTGGGAGGGTGGTTACGGGATATTTACGGGATCAGTAGGAGAGAGTCCAGCCACCGCCCGTCCAGTTCTAGGTCTTTAAAGCTTGGGGAGGCTGTACGCCTATCTGAGGCTGTGCACATGCGCTGAGCCCTGGGCGCAGCGGGTATGGTGCCCACACGCAAAGGGACCAACTGTATAAGTGGGGAAAGCTGAATGCTACACTACACAAGTGTACATAAGGGTACTGACACGACAGCTCGCCATGTTTTCGTATGACGTCTCGGGATACTATACAACTCCCATAGGCTGAACAAAGGTGGTCCCGGGTGAATTTTAAATAGCAAACACATTATAACTTGGGAAAATCAAAATTAATCTTACTCGCACTTCTTTTAGTTAACAGTACTTAAGAGAATGTTAAT
>WNWK01051667.1:0-12415 GCA_009830355.1 Cherax destructor
AGCTCCTCTAACTGAGTTGCTTAAGAAAGATGCTACATTTGTTTGGACCTTCAGTCAGGAAAAAGCATTCCAAACTTTGAAAAGATTAACTTCTGCTCCAATCCTAAAATTCCAGATTTTACGAAGCCTTTCTATTTAACCACTGATGCTAGTTCAATAGGCATTGGTGCAGCCCTTTGTACAGAAGATCGATAGTAAATACAACGCAGTTGCATTTGCTAGTCGAGTCCTTACAAAGGCTAAAAGGAATTATACAGTAACTGAGCAAGAAGCCTTAGCAATAGTGTGGTCTTTAAAACACTTCCTAGACATAATTTATCAGTACCCTGTCCATGTCTTGACAGATCATGCACCTCTAATACCATTATTCCAGAATAAACAACCTACTGAAAGACTAGCCAGATGGTCTTTAACTATCCAAGAGTTCAACCCTACCTTTGAACATTTATCTGGCAAGTCAAATGTAGTTGCAGATGCTTTATCACATCATGTTAGCATAGTAACTACTGATCCTCCGTTTAGTGCTGAGGATGTAAAGAATGCTAAAGAACAGACCCCTTGTGGTCTGCTCCAGGAAGATCTTATTCTTACTGTGAAGCCACCAGTACCTATCAGTGACTTTGTTATGAACCACGAATTACTGTATCACGTAACCGAGCTGGGAACACCTAGTAGACAGGCATACCAGTTAGTAATTCCTCAGTCACTAGTAAAAGTAGCTTTACAGCTAATTCACAATGCACCAGGTGTTGCACACCCTGGTATGGATCGTTCGATTAAACAAGCCAGATTGAAGTACTTTTGGCCTCGTATGGCAACTGATATTACCAGTATGTTAAGAAGTGTAGTGTTTGTATGAAACACAAGGGTAATATCAATGGTCCCAATCCTATCAAACATATTCCACTACCAGTGAGCCATGGGAAAGAGTTGCAATAGATCTGCTAACTAATTTTCAATGTACATTATTATTATAATCAAATAGAGCGCTAAACCACAGGGTTATACAGCACAGCAGGTTATTGCAGGATTAAGGGAGAATGGGTTGTAAGAGGGAGATGGATGATTAGTAGGGTATGGAGTGCAGCAGGATGGTGGATAGTGGATAGAGGGATAGTGGATAGTGGATAGAGGGTAGCAAGAGATCAAGGTAGAAGGGACTGAGGGAGGTGCTAGAGGTATAATCTTCAGAGTTTGTATAGTAAGTCAGTTTCTGTCAAAAAGTCAACGAGAGAGTCAGGATTAAAGAAGGGTCCATCTGCAAGAAGGGAAGGCAAAGAAAGGGCCGCAGAGCGAAGACGCCATTGGAGGTAAATTCTGCGTGCTCGTTGATAGAGTGGGCAGTCCAACAGAATATGTCGAACAGGCACTGGAACTTGACAATGCTCACAGAGAGAGGCAGGGAGCCTCTCCATGAGATACCCGTGAGTAAGACGAGTGTGGCCGATGCGAAGACGGGAGAGTGTAGTCTCCCAACCTCGACATTGGTGACAAGAAGAAGGCCATAAACCTATAACCGGTTTAATAGAATGAAGTTTGTTATTCAGCAGGTCAGACCAGCGTTGTTGCCAACAGGTGTGAAGGTGGGTAGCAATGACCGCAAAATAGTCCGTGAAAGGAACACCTCTATATGAAACTGGAAGGTCATGTACAGCTGACCGCGCAGCAGTCTGCCTGTTCATTGCCCTGTACGTCAACATGACCAGGGACCCAACAAAAGACAATATCTTTATGCTTGCTAAAGATACAGGGTAACCAACAGTGGATACGAAGAACTAGGGGGTGAGGTGTATCAATTTTACGGATAGCCTGTAAAGCACTAAGGGAGTCTGAAACGACCACAAATGGTGACACAGGCATAGATGCAATACAGATAAGTGCCACAAGAATGACATACAATTCAGCCATAAATATGCTAGCCAAGGGTAATAGATGCCCTCGATCAACGCTGTCCGGAAACACTGCTGCGAATCTGCGCCGTCAGATGACTTTGAACCATCAGTGTATACTGCGATGGCATGGGAATGAGAACGGAAATGTTCTAGAAATAAAGAGCGAAGCCGCCGTAGGTAATTGGGCTTTCGCGCAAGGTAGAGGAATAGAACAGACACGGACAGTAGGAACTTCCCAAGGGGCAGGGAAAGGAAGATGTCACATGAACATATAGAGGTGGGAGCTGAAGGGAATACAGGAGTGAATGTAGACGAAGAGAAAAGGGACGAAGTAAGCAGGGGCAGCGAACAAATAAAGAGCGCCTACTAACATCTGTAACTATCCTATACATGGAAGGATTGCGGAGGTCATGAGAGCGAACAAAATAGCGAATGCAATGTGCATCATGATCGGATAAGGATGGAATGTTCACTTCTACATAGAGGCTCTCAACCGGGGAAGAACGAAATGCACCAAGGCATAAGCGTAATCCCTGGTGATGGATGGGATTAAGGATGGAAAGAGTAGCAGGGAGGCCGCCAAAATATCTGGTCACCATAATCGAGTTTCGACAAAATTAGGGCTGAATGTAGGCGAAGGAGAGTTCTACGATCAGCCCCCCATGAAAGATATGCGAGGGTTTTAAGAAGGTTCAGCCTGTTGTGACAAGTTGCCTTCAGAGAGGTAATGTGAGGTTTCCAGGACAATCGACGGCCGACCAGGAGGCCGAGAAACCTGACTGTATCACGTTCTGGGATACTCCAGCCATATAGGTACAATGGATGATCAGAGACCACTGAACGTCTAGTAAACGTAATTTGATGAGTTTTGACACTAGAAAATTTAAACCCATGAGTGGTAGCCCAATCAGAAACCTGGTTGATGGCATGCTGGAGGGAAACTGCAATGAGGTGACAGTCAGCACCTGCACAAGCACGAGCAATGACCAAATATTGGATGGGAGAACAGATGCCAGATTATTTACAGCAAGCAGAAAGAGTGTTGTGCTCAGAACACATCCCTGAGGGACACCTTCAGCTTGGAAAAATTCCGGGGAGAGTTCATTACTAACCCGGACCCAGAAATGTCTGTCAGTTAAGAAGGCCTTAAGAAAGAATAGTAGGTTGCCTCAGAGGCCTAAGGAGTGGGCCTGGGCCAAGATATTATATCTCCAAGTTGTGTCATAAGCCTTCTCAAGGTCGAAAAAGATAGTGATAACCGAATGGTTATTCGCAAAGGCATTACAAATATACGTATCCAAGCGCAGCAAGGGGTCAATGGCAGAACAGCCCTTACGGAAGCCATATTGACTAGGTGTTGCATGCAAAGAGTATGTAACCTTTATTCGGAGCATGTTAAACACACCCACATAGGCTCCCCTCCAACCAGCGAACCATCATTAAGGGTTTGGCGATGGGGCCCCATCATCAAATCAACGACTCGGTTCAGCCAATTAAAATGCGAGTTTAACAATGACAAAGGTGACGTGGATACCACTCGCAGTTTGTTATTGGAATTCCTGCATAGAGCTGGTTGTGGAAAGTTGTCTGTCTTTTGGCTGCTGCTTAGCCTAGACAACTGTGGCGTGCACTAAATACTACTCCTTTGTATATAGTGTACATATGTGTAAAAGCCCTTTTTATTTACTTGGTGAAGGAAAAGACAAAAGTCTTATATATTCATAACTGCTTGGTGAAGGAAAAGACAAAAGTCTTATATATTAATAACTGCTTGAAGGAAATACAAATTCAAAGCATTTTCTACTGTGTTTCTTTCCTCCAAGCTCCCTTTTACACTCAGGTTAACAGGCCATTGAACCTGAGGTTGTAATATGGGTAGCCTGTCCCGGAGCTGAATTTGGAGACTTAGAGCAGGAGTTGAGCCTAGAGTTGAAGTTCGCACAGGAGCTAGTCTTGTATCTAGATAGCTTGCTATCTGGCATTTCTACGCTTTGCCAACGCTTCACGAATTTTGTGTGTCATCTTTGCATTCTTCGCTATGGTCAGCCTGCTATTGTGAGTATTCTGCAATTTGGTTTGTTATTGTGTGTCAGCCTTGCTATTGTGTGTGTGCATATTGGCTTTGCTATTGCGTGTGTACTCACCTAATTGTACTCACCTAATTGTGGTTGCAGGGGTCGAGACTTAGCTCCTGGCCCCGCCTCTTCGCTGTCTGCTACTGGGTCTCTGCTCTCCCTGCTCCATGAGCTTTATCATACCTTGTCTTAAAACTATGTATGGTTCCTGCCTCCACTATATCTTTCTCTAGTCCATTCCACTTCCTGACTACTCTGTGGCTGAAGAAATGTTTCCTGACATCCCTTTAACTCATCTGAGTCTTCAGCTTCCAGTTGTGTCCCCTTGTTTCTGTGTTCCCTCTCTGAAACAACCTGTCACTATCAACCTTGTCAATTCCCCGCAGTATTTTGTATGTCGTTATCATGTCTCCTCTGACCCTTCTTTCCTCCAGTGTTGTTAGTCCTATTTCCCTCAACCTTTCTTCATAAGACAGACCCCTGAGTTGTGGAACTAACCTTGTCGCAAACCTTTGCACTTTCTCTAGTTTCCTTACGTGCTTGACCAGATGTGGGTTCCAGACTGGTGCTGCATATTCTAGTATGGGCCTGACGTACACGGTATACAGTGTCTTGAACGATTCCTTGTTAAGGTAACGGAACGCTAATCTAAGGTTTGCCAGACGCCCATATGCTGCCGCAGTTATCTGGTTGATGTGTGCCTCCGGAGACGTGCTAGGCGTTATACTCACTCCAAGGTCTTTCTCCTTTGCCGAGGTTTGTAGCCTTTGTCTGCCTAGCTTGTACTCTGTCAGCGGTCTTCTTTGCCCTTCTCCGATCCTCATGACTTTGCATTTGGAGGGATTGAATTCGAGAAGCCAACTGCTAGACCAGATGTCGAGCTTGTCCAGGTCTGTTTGCAGCCCTGCCTGGTCCTCTTCCGATGTGATTCTCCTCATTATTTTCACATCATCCGCGAATAGAGACACTTCTGAGTCTATCCCGTCCGTCATGTCATTTACATATACCAGGAATAACACTGGTCCTAGGACTGACCCCTGCGGTACACCACTCGTCACAGGCGCCCACTGTGATACCTCACCACGCACCATGACCCGTTGTTGCCTCCCTTTGAGGTATTCCTTGATCCATTCCAGTGCCCTTCCTGTTATACCTGCTTGTTCTTCCACCTTCTTTACTAATCTCATGTGAGGAACTGTGTCGAAGGCCTTCCTGCAGTCCAGGAAAATGCAATCAACCCACCCTTCTCTCTCCTGCCTTACCTCTGTTACTTTATCATAGAACTCTAGGAGGTTTGTTACACAGGATTTGCCTTCCCGGAATCCATGCTGTCTGGTGTTTATTATCCTGTTCCGCTCAAGGTGTTCCACCATTCTTTTCCTGATGATTTTCTCCAGGACTTTGCACACTATACATGTAAGTGACACCGGTCTATAGTTTAGTGCCTCTTTTCTGTCTCCTTTTTTAAAAATGGGGACTACGTTGGCCTTCTTCCATACCTCAGGTAGCTGCCCAGTTTCAAGGGATGTGTTGAATATTGTGGTAAGTGGCACACTCAGTACCTCAGCTCCTTCCCGAAGAACCCACGGGAGATATTGTCCGGACCCATCGCCTTTGAGGTATCGAGGTCACTGAGTAACTGCTTCACTTCCTCCTCAGTTGTGTGTATGCCCTCTAGCACTTGGTACATCCCTTGTTGGTGACGAACCATGTCCTGTCTACCCAGCTGCCTTCCTTCCTCCATTGTGAATACTTCCTTAAACCTCAAGTTGAGCTCCTCACATATGTCTTGATCATTACTTGTGAGTTCCCCATCTTCTCTCCTCAGCCTTATCACCTGGTCCTTGACTGTTGTCTTCCTTCTGATGGACTGAACATCAGCTGGTCGGACTTAACTTTCGATGCTATGTCGTTTCGTACTGTTTCTGGGCCTCCCTCCGTACTTGTGCATACTCGTTTCTAGCTCTTCTACTAATCTCTTTGTTTACTTGGGTTCTTTGCCTTCTGTACCGTTTCCATTCTCTGTGTGTGTATGTACATGTGTGTATGTGTATGTGTGTATGTATATACATGTATGTGTGTGTGTATATATGTATGTGTATATGTATATGTGTGTGTGTGTGACCCAACAATTAAAATTTGCACCAATAACTCATTACAGTTGTGGCTGGGTGTAGACTAATAGATTCCTCATTGCTTTATAATTTGTTCATGAGTGCAACCATGTACAGACGTAAGTAAATTTACTTACATGATTCATTACCTTGTAACTAGTGAATTACCATTGTACCTTGTTCAGCTATCAAAACTTTGGGGCCCAGTTTCTGGACCCTATATATACCTCTGTAATCTGCAAATACCTTTGTAACTTGTCATGATTGTGACCATCTGAGTTCATTACCTTTGTAACTTGCTCAGCTATCAAACTTTGAGGTCCAGTCCCTGGACTCATTATGTACCTCTGTATTCTTTTGACTACCGCCCACAGGAGTTAAGTTGGGGGTTAATGCCACCTATTCGAGTCAGACGGTTAGTGTCTTAGTTAACTCTACTAAAGTTGCCCAAACTCTCTACAGCGTTGTTGGCGTATCGCTCGTTCTATTGGTGTTGAATACCAGTGTACCCTTACTGCTGCTCAGCTGCGTGATATTATAAGGAGTAAACTACAAACTGAAACTATGACAGATCAGTCTCGTGTTTCTCCCTCTACAGGAGCTGTTAACCGTAGGTCACCATTAAGGTTTCTACAAAATGGGAGAGACAAAACTCCTGAGCAAAACCAACAAGCCACAGGTGTGGGGTTATCGACAGGTGAGTCTGGTTCATTGGCGCTTGAACTAGCCAGACTCACTCTTGAACAAACTAGAGAACAGCGTGCATTTGCTAAGGAAGAGTTTGATAGAGAGAAGGAGAGGAGGCGATTCCATCAGACTGTAGATGACTTCAATTTGCAAAGGGCAGTACAGTTTGTTCCTCATTTTGTTGAAGCAGAGCCTGAACAGTTTTTCGAAGCATTTGAAAATCAGGCTCGAGCTTTAGGGTGGCCTGAGGTTCATTGGGCGTCACTGGTGCATACTGCGTTGTTTGGTAAGGCACAAGAATTTACTTCTAGCCTGGGAAATGATGACTTTGGAAACTATCGCATTGTGAAACCACTGTTCTTGGGGCTTATCAATGTATTCCTGCCAAGTATAGGAAAGAATTCAAACTCGGCAGAAGGCAGTTGGTTCAGTCTGCTGTTGACTACGTAAGACAGCAGACCAGGGCTTTTACAAAGTGGTACAAGGCAAGTGGTGTCGTTGATTTTGAAAATTTGAAGCAGCTCATCTTGGTGGACAACCTGCTGGAGTCTGTTAGTCCAGAGGTTCGAGTCTTTCTGCAAGATCATTCCTTGCCTATGGCATTGGAAGCAGCCAGGTTGGCTGATACTTTTGAAACTAACCGCTCCTTGTCCGAGCGGTCTTATCTCTTTCAGAGATCGTCAAAGAAAAGTTCCTGAGTGGAGAACTAAAGGTCAAGATGAAGGTGAATCTCGTCAGCAGTCAACTAAATCACCTGGTGAGCATCGTTACTTCACTTCAAGTCAACGTGGTGAAAGACTTCAAACTACTCAACATGGTGATTCGAAGCGGCAGTATCCAGTGTGGCGTAAGCCACAAAATCAACGAGGTGCCAAAGTTAAAGCTGAGATGGTATGTTGCAACTGTGGCAAGCTTGGCCACATTAGGCCCAATTGTCCAAGTAAACCCCAACCATTTGGGAAAATTTCTAATATCCCTAATGACATGGCCCAGGAAGAAGTAGAGAAGGGGATGGCCCCCTATTATAGCACTTGTAAAATATCCCTTCAGGAACATTCAGAGAAAAAGGAAGTTAGAACTTTTAGGGATACTGGAGCATATTGCTCACTTATAAGAGAGGGAGTACTTCCCCTTTCTGAACAAACCTCTTTGCAATCCTCAGTTCTGTTAGAAGCTTTTGGAGGAGCAGTATTTTCTGTCCCTTTACATCAAATCTATGTGCAGAGTAAATACTACACTGGGTATTTGACTGTTGGTGTCTCAGAGGGATTTCCTATGAAGGATCCAATGCTATTACTGGGTAATAACATTGAGTCTACTAAATGTATAGAACCCATAATGATTAATTCTTCCCCGATGTTGGCCATAACTCGGGCACAATCCAAAGTGGTCTGATGAGAATGTTAACTCGTCCTTGGACGACTCTGATCTCGGACTAACCAATTTGTTTTGCGAGGAAAACTGGCCAGAGCCTCGTAAATTTAGTGAACAGCCCCAGATCAAGCCTTCCTATTCCAGGGCTGCAGGATTGCCAGATGTCTCTGTTTCCATGCCTGAGGGACTGTTCTTTCGGGAGGAACAACGGAAAGACTCCTCACTAAACTCTGCTTTTGAGGCAGCTATGGGTAAATCCACTTCGGGTCACCCGGTCAAATATCTTTTAAAAAATAATTACTTAGTCTGCACTGAAACTGGTAAGGAGGTGGAGGGAAAACAGCAAACAGATAAATTAGTGGTTCCCAGAAAGTTTAGGTCTCAGATACTAAATATAGTCCATAATTCTTCTTTAGGAGGCCATTTGGGAATTACCAAAACTCAATACCGAATAACAAAAGAATTCTTTTGGCCAAAGTTAAGGCAAGATGTAAAGAATCATATTCGCTGTTGTCCAGAATGTCAGCAGGTAGGGAAACCTGGACACCCCATTAAACCTGCACCTCTCCATCCCATTCCTGTTAATGGGGACCCTTTTTCAGAATTAATAATAGATTGTGTAGGTCCACTACCTAAAGCTAAGTCTGGAAATCAATACTTATTCACAATCATGGATAGAGTAACTAGATATCCAGAGGCAGTTCCTATGCGCAGTATTAACACTAAAGCAATCCTTAAAGCTTTAACTAAGTTTATCTCTTGCTTTCGAATTCCTAAAACTATTCAAAGTGATCAAGGTACTAACTTCACTGCCAAAGCATTTAGGGAAGCATTAACTAGGATAGGAATAGTTCATAACCTATCCACTGCCTATCATCCTCAGTCCCAAGGCGCCTTGGAAAGATTCCATCAGACGTTAAAATCAATGATGAGAACATTCTGCATGCATTTTCCTACAGACTGGGATGAATCTTTTCCTCTGTTGCTATTCGCAATGAGAGAAATGGTGCAAGAGTATACAGGGTACAGTCCTTTTGAGCTGATATTTGGGCACAATGTACGAGGTCCTCTACGTGTGCTCAAAGAAGGATGGATGGGAGAAGACGCCTCTACAACCCTTCTTCAAGGTTGCAGGTAGCACGTCAGTTGGCTAAGGCAAATTTGAAGGCAGCTCAGAATACGATGAAACAGAGGTATGACAAACTCAAAATTTCGCTCCTTCCATCCAGGAGATAAGGTGTTGGTACAGGAGCCTATACCTGGCCACACCTTGAAAGCTAGATTTACGGGACCAATGCAAATCGTAAGTAAATTATCTGATGTAAATTATGTGGTATCTCCCCTTGACAAGACCTCAAAAAGCAAAACTTACCACATTAATCAAATTAAAGCCTTTAATACACCAGATAAAGTCCCAGTAATGACTCTATCCTCTGCCTCTGATGATCCTGACTCTTTGCACTCTGAGATTAATGTAAAGCTTCCAAATTCGGTCCTCCTCAAGGACCCTAACCCTTTAATGTTGGGTTTGACAAAGTCTCAAGTAACTAATTTAACTGCGCTCCTGATATTTTTTCGGATGTGCCAAAAAAATGTACATTAGGATATCATGATGTAGATGTTGGAAACTCTAAACCTATTAAACTCTCCCCTTACAGAGCTAATCCTGAAAAACAGAGGCTACTTCAACAGGAAGTAGAATTTCTGTTAGAGCATGGGTTAGTGGAGGAGTCATCTAGTCCGTGGGCTTCACCGTGCATCCTTGTTAACAAAGCTGATGGAGGGTTCCAAATGTGCACAGATTACCGTAAGGTGAATGAGGTCACAATTGCAGATGCCTATCCTCTGCCACGTCTGGATGATGTAATCAACTTTGTGGGTAAGGCTACTTTTGTATCCAAATTGGACCTCCTTAAAGGTTACTATCAAGTACCTTTAACAGATAAGGCAAAGGAAATCTCTGCCTTCGTAATTCCAGGAGGTCATTATCAGTATACAGTGACCCCTTTGGAATGAAAAACTCTCCTGCATCATTCCAGAGACTTATCCATCAGGCTATTAAAGGACTTAAAGGCACGGCTGCTTACCTAGATGATATAGTTGTTGTGTCAGACTCTTGGGACCAAAATGTGTTTAGGCTTAAGGCTCTCTTTGAGACCTTCCAGAGTTTTCATTTAACTGTTAATTTATCAAAGTCATCCTTTGGCCAATCTACTATTAATTTTCTGGGCCATGCAGTAGGTAGTGGCAAAGTGGCCCCTAAATTTGCAAAAATTCTGGCCATTAAAAATTATCCAGTCCCCCCTGACAGGAAATCCCTTCAACGTTTTCTAGGGATGGTAGGGTTTTATAGAAGATTATGTAAAAATTTTGCAGATATTGTTGCACCTCTAACCTCACTTACCAGTCACAAAGTTCCCTTTATTTGGACCCCAGAATGTCAAGATGCCTTTACAAAAAGCAAAGAGATTACTTTGTACTGCACCAATTCTGTTGTCTCCAGACTTTTCAAAACCATTTTCCTTGCAGATTGACACTTGAGAGTTTGGGGTGTAGGCAGTGCTTCTGCAATCTGGGGATGATGGGTTGCAGCCTGTGGCATATTTTTCGGCCAAATACCAACCACACCAGAGGGCCTACTCCACTATAGAGAAGGAGGCCCTGGCTCTACTTCTGGCATTAGAGCATTTTGATGTCTACATGGGCCAGTCCTCTCAGGTGGTCACCATCTACAGCGACCACAACCCTCTGGTTTACCTTCAATGTATGAAGAATCAAAATACCAGACTCATGCATTGGAGTATTAGGTTGGAACCCTACAATATAAAAATTATACACATTGCTGGAAAAAATAATACGCTAGCTGATGTATTGTCCAGAAGTCATTGCATTTAATTAGGATGTGTTAGGGACTTTGGGTGGAACCAGCCCTTTTTTTTCCCCTTGTGGGGGGGTTAGCGGGGGGGGAAGGGTGCCCTGCTACCAACCGCAGGCACCTTGGTCCTACGCTAGCCCTACCGTCTGCTGTCTCACTTTTAAGTTTAAAGCCAGACTTTATGTCTCGAGAAAAGTTTAGCTTTATCTAATGAGCGAGATGGTTGAGGGAAAAGGCGGTCCCATTATTATAATGTGCCTTGGCGGCACTCTACGAATTTGAGGTGGAAGCCTAGTCCTGAGCCCTCTTGGGGTGGGGGTAATGCATGCAAAGAGTATGTAACCTTTATTCGGAGCATGTTAAACACATCCACATAGGCTCCCCTCCAACCAGCGAACCATCGTTAAGGGTTTGGCGATGGGGCCCCATCATCAAATCAACGACTCTGTTCAGCCAATTAAAATGCGAGTTTAACAATGACAAAGGTGATGTGGATACCACTCGCGGTTTGTCATTGGAATTCCTGCATATAGCTGGTTGTGGAAAGTTGTCTGTCTTTTGGCTGCTGCTTAGCCTAGACAACTGTGGCGTGCACTAAATACTACTCCTTTGTATATAGGGAAAGTTTGTAAAAAACCCTTTTTTTTTACTTGGTGAAAAAGACAAAAAATCTTATATATTCATAACTGCTTGAAGGAAATAAAATTCAAAACATTTTCTACTTTTTTCTTTGCTCCAAGCCCCCTTTTTCACTCAAAGGGTTTAAAAGGCCATTGAACCTGGGTTTTTAATGGGGAAAAACTTTAAAGTGTCTCTAAATATTACATCAAACGTCTATTAACTAGACGTTCCATCCCTTCAAACTGCACTGGTAAGAGCGATGGGACGGGAGTAAAGGGAAACGTCCTTGGTATGGTTTTTGAAAAAGGGGAACAATAGCAGACTTCCCACAGCTGGGGGAAAAACTCCCCTTTCGACCATATGAGATTAAAAAAGTCATGAGAGGACAATAAGGGAAAACTGATGTGTAACAGCATACGAATATGTATCCGTCTGGCCCAGCTGCCGATGATTGGCAAACAGGGGGCGTTGCCTCCCGTTCTTGAAGGGGAAAAGGCACATTATAAAGGGTTCTTTTCAAGAAAAAGAAAAAACTGAGGGGTTTAACTCCTGGGTTAAAGAAAGGCAGGGAAAAGATGGAGCCCCGAGAAATGCGGACAGATGGTTCCCAAATTTTTTGGGAACGGCAAGGGTTTTATTTGACACCAGCAACCTGAAGGGGCAGGGGCTGGGTCGGGGAATTTTCTACTTAATTTCCCACTTTCTTCCCGGGGCTGCACTCATCGGGGAAGCTGGGAAAAAACAGTAGAAACATAATCTCCCAGCAAGTGTTTTAAA
>WNWK01051668.1:0-2500 GCA_009830355.1 Cherax destructor
CCATAACACCCACGCTCTACCATAACACCCACGCCTACGCTCTACCATAACACCCACGGTCTACCATAACACCCACGCTCTACCATAACACCCACGCTCTACTATAACACCCTCGCTCTAACATAACACCCACGCTCTACCATAACACCCACGGTCTACCATAACACCCACGGTCTACCATAACACCCACGCTCTACCATAACACCCACGGTCTATAATAACACCCACGCTCTACCATAACACCCACGCTCTACCATAACACCCACGGTCTACCATAACACCCACGCTCTACCATAACACCCACGCTCTACCATAACACCCTCGGTCTAACATAACACCCACGCTCTACCATAAAACGACTCCACGACGTCACCGTGCTGCTGACGTCACC
Source organism: Cherax destructor (assembly GCA_009830355.1). Lineage (NCBI taxonomy): Eukaryota > Metazoa > Arthropoda > Malacostraca > Decapoda > Parastacidae > Cherax > Cherax destructor. The sequence continues at coordinate 392 of WNWK01051668.1, forward strand.
TTATGATGTCACCTACGATGCTGCTGACGTCACCTTATGATGTCACCTACGATGCTGCACGACGTCACTCCACGACGTCACCCTGGACGTCTGCCTGACATCACTCGCGATGTCACCCCATGACATTTATCACGACGTCACTCCACGACGTCACTCCACGACGTCACCTCACGACGTCACTACACGACGTCACCTCACGACGTCACTCCACGACGTCACCTACCGACGTCACTCCACGACGTCACCCTGGACGTCTGCTGACGTCACCTCGTGATGTCACCCCATGACATCACCTCACGACGTCACGCCTGACATCACCACATGATGTCACATATTGTTTTCACATTTTGTTTTCAGTATTGTCGAGAAGATTGAGAGAAGATATATGTCGTATGTTAATTATTTCCTCTCAGTGTTCTCACATGTTCGTGTATGGCTTAGTGTCGACTTTTGCACAGAAAAGCGTCATTTGCTAGTAAGCCATGTCGTACCACATGTTGCACTGTGTGTGTGGACCACAGTGTGTTCGCCCAGACCAATATAGCACCTAGTGTTACTTGTCACCCGGTGTGACCCGCGCCCGCGAGCGTGACAGTTGACATTAGTCAGTTCAGGGATCAGTTACGAGTGTCTGAATAATACCCGCGATTATTCTCCCATCAAGACGCATTTCCACTACACCTCCTAGACCATCAGAGTGCAGTTATATGTAGAGACCAGTCTGAGGACGCTTAGACCATCCTCTGCTGTAACTTCAACTGTCGAGAGAATGTCACTCGTCAAGCCCCAGTTAGCCTGTCGGCAGGCGTGACTGTCAGCCTCGTGTCACAGCTTCAGTGAGCAGCCTGCACAAAGATGATGTCACTTTGACTGCTAGCCCACTCACTACAGTATGGTGTATGCTGTTACGACCTCCAGATGTTTCGCCGAGTCGTCCCTGTCACGACTCACTCCACACTCGCTGGCAGTGACAGCCCCAGTGACAGTACCAGTCGAGAAATGTCCTCCTGAGTCGCTTGCCAGAAGAAATCCTATCCAGTTGCAACTACTGACGACGCCTCACTCGAGGGCACCAGCAGGTTGTGCCCCAGGTTGAGTGAACCCTGTACCGACTACTATGATGACTGCTTCACTGTCCCAGAGGAGACCGTACCCTGTTACGTCACAGCTCAGGAGGACGTGCAGTGATGCATTGACGCTCACTGCCTTAGACCACGAAGCACACCTTTTATTTCTTCCCTCTCTGTAGGAAGTTTTTTTCGATGTCCACATGTATATATATATATATTTATTTTGTGTTCTGTGCCCTGTTCTTGCGCGAGAGATACCGAGTTTTTTTTACAGCCACTCAAGGTCAGGGTCGACCATGGGTAGGTGGCCGAGCGAATGTAGACAGCCTGTACTGTCTGCATAGACAGCCTATGCTGTCTGCCAGCCGAGCAAAATGTAGGCTGTAAGCCTACAGGCCTAGTTCCCATAGTTTCCACCAGGGGGCAGGCCTCTGGATGATTATGCCCAGACCAGCATCTCTCTCACTTCTCGTCCAGGCATCACTCAGTCAACAGGCCTACTCCTCTCTCCCTCGCATGGGCATGGCCCTCCCGGGCCATGGGCGCAAACACACTGCCTGTGTACCCTCACGTTATCGCAAATAAAGTAAGAAGCCTCCAAAGCCTTATCATTCATCCACCGCTTGCAGTAGAACGACACAATATATCAAGCTCTGTGTCGTAAGTTGAGAGAATGAGAGTATGTAAGATAGAATGAGAGAGTACGTAAGAGTGAATGAGAGGGTGTAAGAGAGCATGAGAGAGAGGGAGTGAGTGAGAGAGGCCAGTAATGAGACTAATCCATCTTCCTGCTCCTACCAATGTCTTTCTTCACTGAATTCTGCTATATGTACCTTCCAACTTATTTTCTTGTCAATACATTAACTGTTCTCAAGTATTTATTATGGTTATGAGCTGTACTGTGTCCCTCTGCTCCCTCACACGTTATTACTGCTTCATCACACACAAATCTCTGACAGCTTTGATTTTCAATTGGTGCGTTTAAAGTGAATTGTTTCAACCACGGTATTGTGGTTAGTTGTGAATTGTTCCAGCCATG
>WNWK01051668.1:7500-12415 GCA_009830355.1 Cherax destructor
GTGTACTCACTTATTTGCGGTTGCAGGGGTCGATTCGTAGCTCCTGGCCCTGCCTTTAGCTGGTCGTTACTAGGTCCACCCTGTCCCTGTTCCAAAAGCTATACCGTACCTCTTATTGAAACTATGTATTGATCCTGCCTGCACTCATCAGATTGTTCCACTTCCTGACAACTCTGTGACTGAAGAAATACTTCCTAACATCCCTGTGACTCATCAGAGTTTTCATCTTATAGCTGTGAGCCCTTGTTGCTGTGTCCCATCTATGAAGCATCCTGTCATGTGTGTGTATGTGTGTGTGTGTGTGTATATGTGTATGTGTATGTGTGTGTGTGTGTGTGCGTGTGGGTATATGTGTGTTTGTATGTGTGTGCGTGTGTATGTGTATATATGTGTGTGTGTATATGTGTGTGTGTATATGTGTGTGTACTCACCTGTATGTGTCTGCATGGGTCGAGGAAGCATAAATCGCAGTGACTAGAGCTAGATCAGTGACTCTTGGCCTCAGTAGAGTCGTAGAGTGAAAACAGTTTTTGAGAGTTTCTTAAGCGCTCCTGAAATGCTTTCTCGGGAGATCTGACGAAATTATCGGTAAGAGACGAGATGGGACGGGAAGGACGCTCTTAATTCAGGTTCTTAATTCAGGCTCTTAATTCAGGTTCTTAATTCAGGTTCTTAATTTACGCTCTTAATTTACGCTCTTAATTTACGCTCTTAATTCAGGCTCTTAATTTACGCTCTTAATTTAGGCTCTTAAGTTAGTCTTTTAACCATGGAATTATCAATCTTTGAATTATCAACCTAGGAATTATCAACCTTGGAATTATCAACCTCAAAATTATCAACCTCAAATTAATCATTACAGAAATTATCAGGAGCAAGTTCAACTCCAAAATCTCTCTATCTCTATATTCTTCAACTATCCCGACTTCTCCCTCCCCCCCTAGTGGGTCCTAACCTGTGAGTCTCTATTCTGTTTTGTACCTACAACGGACTATGGTCCATCCTGTGGTCAACACCCCACACTTGCTATCACAGGAAAGTTAATCCTATTTATACCGTCTATTGCCTGGTTGGTTTTCTTATGCGAAGGCGAGATCTGCTGCTCAGAGGAAAGGAGGTTCTCACATGTCTTAATTAAGATAGTGACTCAGCTACGTCTCCAAAGGCAGACTTCCAGGGCTCTCTTACTCCAGAGTTGCTGGGAGTCCAGATGTCCCTGCTGTATCTCCCTCACTCACCCCTGTGTTCAATTATCAAGAAATCCTCACCTCTGACTTTACTTCCTCTTCGTCTTCCCCTTAATAATAATAATAATAATAATAATAATAATAATAATAATAATAATAATAATAATAATAATAATAATAATTTTATTTCTATAAGTACATGATACAACTTATACAGACCATAGCTGACATCAGTGACTTACTATATAGAAAGTCCCTGGTTATGCAGTGGATTTCGGGCAACTTAGGTTAATCTTGTCCCCCAGGATGCTACCCACACCAGTTGGCTAATACCCAGGTACCTACTTACTGTTAGGTGAACAGGGACAGCAGGTGTAAGGAAACACGCCCAATGTTTCCACCCGTACCGGGGATTGAACCACAGACACTCAATGTGAAAGCTGAGTGCGCTATCAACTGAGCAACGTATTTCTCCACCCAGACAGCCTTCAACCGTTCCTCTGAAACATTGAAGACTCAACCCCCCAGTCACCCGAAACACTCCCCCCAGTCACCCGCAGTTTCCCCCAGTCAGCGAAGCTCCTCCCAGTCACTGAAACTCCCACCCCAGTCACGGAGACTCTCCCAGTCACGGAGACTCCTTACCAATGTGTTGTTGCTCCACGCCTCCTCCAGTGTCGGAGACAGTTATGGGAAATACATCCACCTTCACCTCCACATACTGCCATCCTCCCACCTTCCCCTCTCTCCACACAAATTCCTTCACCCCAGGAGACCAACACCCTCCCTCCTCCCTCCCTCCCCCTCCCCCCTCCCTCTCTCTCTCTCTCTCTCTCTCTCTCCCTTCTCTCACTTATTTTTTCCACGTTTTCCGTCACTCTGCCTGCCACTGCCCTAACTACTAGAACTACTTTTATAAAAATGACGAAAACTTCACCTTCACCCCCTTCACAACCACCTATAACCCCTCCATAACCCTCTCCACCCCTCCATATCTTCTTTCTCCCCCTTCACAACCCCTACATCCCCTTCACAACCCCTAAACTCCCTCCATAACCTCCTACACCCCCTCCATAACCACCTATACCCACTCCATAACCACCTATACCTACTCCGTAACCACCTATACCCACTCCATAACCATCTATACCATCTATATCTATACTTGATCCCTTACCAGACGAGGCAGACAGCGAGAGAATACTTCTTAGTCCTCTTCATTATACTCCCGTGTCTATTTGGGTATGTGGTAGGTAGGTATTAGGTTTGTCAGGAAACAGGACAAGTCTTTCCTGACACGGGTCTTAGTCATATGATGACCATAGCTGGAGCGTTTGGTCATCTGACCGAGGCCTTCCACTGGCTTACCGGTCCACCCCCTTTAAGAATTGTGGTTATGATTATAACCATTTTTATATCGCTTTTGGGTATGTGGTACTCGGTCTCCTCCTTACATCCTTCATATCTAATTTGATTTCTTCCTTGCCTGGTGGTCTCCCGACTGCCCTCGTGCCGTGTGTTTGGATGGTGCTGCGCGGGGTCGCTACTGCCACAACACAATTGTAATAAATGGTATAAAATAACGACACAATGGAAAAATAAACACATAAGCAGTATAATGTGATCCTTTATTAACAACGTTTCGCCCACACAGTGGGCTTTATCAAGTCACAAACAGATCTGTTTGTGTTGCAGACCTTGCAGAAGTTGCCACAGCACTTGACCATCACCTTGTCCGTGTATCCCAAGATCTGCATCTCTCCCCTTCATTCCTTTTCTCCAAACCTGAAAGGGAGTCGGCATGTCTGGATTTCACCTCTCACACTGAAGAACTTTAAACCGTGTCCTTAACACTCCGTGATCTCCTATCAATATCTTGCACCTACCAGCTGACAGCACCTGGGTCTGATGACATACATGTCCACGTGCTTCAACACTTTAACCCTAAAGTGCTCGAGGTCCACTTAAGTTTTGTTTGAGTTTTATTTGGTCCCATGTGGTTCTCTCTCTTCATAACCTCTTACAAGTACATTTTATAAATTGCTGCAACACTTGGTACTTAAAAACCCGAAATTCTCTCTTCCTTCATCAATTTGGTTTTCGTAAGGACCATTCTGCCATCGACCTGTTAGTCGGCGTGGATAAGTGTGCTAATTAATCGGTTATTGCAGTCTTTTTCGATCTTGATAGTTTATGAACTATTTGTCGTCACAACATCCCAGTCCTTGGGTCTTAGAGGTAATCCGCTAGAAATTCCTTATTAGGACTTCCGATCGTCTTAGTCGAGAACCAATACACAGAGGCAAATGTCCCGTCTTTTGCAAGATCGACGGAATACCCATTGTCTTCGTTATTTTGTCTACTTGCGTGACCTTCACGATCCTTCCACATGCAGAACGGTAATAGATATTAGTAAGACTAATTTATTTTCTCCTTACCCTCATTTATTACGTCCCTTTCCTCTCCGTATTCACTCATTAATGGCATCCCTTAATTTACTTTCGTTTGACATTCACCTCGCCTCTTACGTTCCCTCCCTCCTTGGCAGGTTCCGATGATTCATATCTGTTCCTCTCTGCTTCCGTGTGCAAAAACTCAATTGCCTACTACAAGCTTATGCTCACTCTTGAACACTTCCATGTGGCTATGTACTTTGACGGGTCTAAATCTCTCAATGAGATAGAGAATGAAGCTGTTTTTTTCTTGAGAGAATAATCAAAGGTCAATTACTAGTCTGCCAATACTTCTACAGGAGAGTTGCACGCAATTCTGATTCCTGTCTTACACATTGCGACTGTTGTATGTATGTATGCCTCGTCACTCCTTGTTTTGGACTCCTGAAGTGAGGTACAGGCTGTCGATAAATTCAACTCACCGTATCTCATCAACATCCATATATAACATTGCTTTTGTTGTTCTAGTAAACACAAAGACGTCTATTTTAGCAAGGTCCTGGACACGCTGATGTTCAAGACAATGAACAAGCAGATTCAACCACTTGATCAGCTATTTACGACCCCTGTATTTCCCACAAGGAAAATAGACTAATTTTTCATTGTTCTCCACACAACTCAACAACTGTTGGCAGCAACGCTGGTCCGAAATGGGCCACTACAAAATGTTTTCTCTCAGAACATGATTGGGATTCTGGCCATTTTCCCACCACTCTTGACCTTAGAATACTGCACTTTCACCCTTACATATTGAACACACACGACTCACGGATACCGCAGGGAGAAGCAATCAGCGCTGCTCTGCAGGGACTGTCAGGTGGCACTGTTAGCCCTCCACATCTCAACAGATTGTCTTATCTATCATCAGGCATGGAGGATCAATGTTGAACATCTTCACTGACCTAACACTCTCACTGACCTAACACTCTCACTGACCTAACACTCTCACTGACCTAACACTCTCACTGACCTTAACACTCTCACTGACCTAACACTCTCACTGACCTAACACTCTCACTGACCTAACACTCACTGACCTAACACTCACTGACCTAACACTCTCACTGACCCAAAACTCTCACTGACCTAACACTCTCACTGACCCAAACTCTCACTGACCCAACACTCTCACTGACCCAACACTCTCACTGACCTAACACTCTCACTGACCCAACACTCACTGACCTAACACTCTCACTGACCTAACACTCTCACTGACCTAACACTCTACTGACCTAACACTTCACTGACCCAAAATCTCACCGACCCAACACT
>WNWK01051669.1:0-12415 GCA_009830355.1 Cherax destructor
TTATGACATGTAATGTACGGTGTCGAGTTTAGACATGTACTTTGTTGTAGACATGGAGAGACATAATAACCTGTTATGTCTTAAGTTTCTAAGGTTGTTTGAATATTCAAAGTTAAGGGGGGATACAGGAGGGGTAACAGTAGGGCCTGAAATTTAATTTGAGGTATCTATTTAGAAATGCAGGATAAATAATCTGCACTTTATAGTAATGTATACTGTTTTTGTCTCTGGTTTGGTATGGAGAAATGGAGTAATCCTGGCACGTTTGGTGTCCTATGTGTTATTTTTTGTTACTACACATGTGTGTTGGTATGTGTAGGTATGGAAAAATATAAAAGCTGTACAATATGTAGGGTGCTTTGGGTGGGTTGTGGGTGGGGGATTATGAGGGTACATCTAGGAAGTTACCCTGGAGGAGGTTTAGATTTTCATGTACTGTTTTGTATTAATGAGTGTTGTTGCATATATAGGCTTGTTTAGTTCAGGTGTAATGGAGGTGGATTGTAAAGAAATGTGCTGATTTTTATTATGTTCAGAGGTGTGGTTCTTGGTATGTATAATGTTAAGATTGATACAATTGCAACTTATGTATAATGTGTTTTTTTAATAAAATATAAAAAAAAAATTCTAGCACCTCCACTATACGTATGTAAGTATTTATCAAACTATGTGATAAATACTTACACAGGTTGTCTGTGATGCTGCTTCTGGCCGCCATGTTTGTTGTTGATGTTAAGGGTCACTGTTTGTTGTTGTTGTTGTTGTTAAGGGTCACTGTTTGTTGTTGTTGTTGCTGTTAAGGGTCACTACATTTGTTGTTAAGGGTCACTACATTTGTTGTTGTTAAGGGTCACTACATTTGTTGTTGTTAAGGGTCACTACATTTGTTGTTGTTAAGGGTCACTACATTTGTTAAGGGTCACAATGTTTGTTGTTGTTAAGGGTCACTACATTTGTTGTTAAGGGTCACTACATTTGTTGTTAAGGGTCACTACATTTGTTGTTAAGGGTCACTACATTTGTTGTTAAGGGTCACTACATTTGTTGTTAAGGGTCACTACATTTGTTGTTAAGGGTCTCTACGTTTGTTGTTGTTAAGGGTCACTATGTTAAGTTTCACTATGTTGTTGTTAAGTTTCACTATGTTTGTTGTTAAGTTTCACTATGTTTGTTGTTGTTAAGGGTCACTATGTATGTTGTTGTTGTTTAGGGTCACTACATTTGTTGTTAAGGGTCACTATATTTGTTGTTGTTAAGGGTCACTATGTTTGTTGTTGCTGTTAAGGGTCACTATGTTATTTTTAAGGGTCCCTATGTTTGTTGTTGTTAAGGGTCACTATTTATGTTGCTGTTAAGGGTCACTATGTTTGTTGTTAAGAGTCACTAAGTTTGATGTTGTTAAGGGTCACTTGTTTTTAAGGGTCACTATGGCTCATACACACACTTTATAAGTGGAAGATAAACCAGACAATGACTTGATATAATGAATTTAAATTGGATAAAATTGGGCCTTAGCGGCTGTGTTTTATAGAACGAAATGTAGGAATAGGGAACTTTACAGTGGTTTGTTTGTTTGATATCTTTATTATGCACCCCATACCCATCCTGTGGGCGGTAGTCAAAAGATTACAGAGGTACATAATGGGTCCAGGGACTGGACCCCAAAGTTATGATAGCTGAGCAAGTTACAAAGGTAATGAACTAACAAGCTACAAAGGTAATGAACTCACAAGTTACAAAGGTAATGAAACATGTAAGTAAATTTACTTACTTACGTTTATACATGGTTACAATCATGAACAAATTATAACGCAATGAACACTTCACTAGTCTACACCCAGTCACAACTGTAATGAGTTCTTGGTGCAAATTTTATTGTTGGGTCACACATACACACTTACATATACACATACACACATACACACACACACATACACATACACACACATATATACATATACACACACGCACACACAACAGGCCCAGCCTTCAATCGACATGTGCACAGGACAAAAAGGCAATCAACACGCACACACACACACACACACACACACACACACACACACACACACACACACGGGGCCAGGAGCTGAGTCTCGACCCCTGCAACCACAATTAGGTGAGTACACACACACACATGTGGCAATGCTTTATTTACAGGGAGCAAAGTCAGGGTATTTTTCCAGAATGGTCTGTAATATACCACTGTGGATAAAATACTTTGACATATCTTGAACATTTCTGAGTGAGTTGTCTCTGAATTCATTAATTTTGTCGCACTCCAGTACATAATGACGCAGGGTGTGACAATAATCCAACTGACAAAGTTTACATTTTGTTTGGTCTACATCTGGTGGTGGTGATTTAACCTGCCAAAGATACTTGTAACCCAGCCGGAGGCGGGCGGTGGTGACATCCAAGAGTCTGCTTATTTTGTTGGATGCACCATAGACATGTGGCTCCTCCTGCATGATAGAATGATGATAGATGGACTGACTGGTGTCAATCTCCCTGAGTCTTAAGTCAATAAAATTCAGTTGAAGTTCTTTTCGTATTATTGTTCTCAAACTGCTAACTGACAAGCCAAGATTGTAATCTACCCCCTCTTTGAAAGCATAAAACTTAGCCAATTTATCAGTTCTATCATGCATCTGAAGACCAATGTGAGATGGAATCCACAGCATGTGCACTCTGACTCTACTATCCACAATCCTACCATACCTGTGTCTGGCTTCTGACACAAGCATGCTACAAGTTATACTTGATGAGTTGAGAGCATTTATGGATGACAGAGAATCAGTTACAATTAGAGAGTCAACCTTAGATACATGGACGCATTTGAGTGCAAGGAGTATGGCAAACAGTTCTGTACAGTGGGATGTGAGATTCAGCATTCTCTGGGGGTTATAAGAGTTTGACGCTGAAGGTGTGTGAGGATAGGAGGGGGAGTGTGGGGGAAAGGATGGTGGACGGAGGGGGGGTGACGACTTGTGTTTTGAGACGGGAGACGGGGGGGAAGCTCTTATAGACGGTAGTTGAGGGGATATGCATGGGTGGCTTTCCACGGAGCAGGTTCGAGTGCTTGGGGGATATTTCTGGGTTTTTCAGACAGCATGCCTGATTTTGTCGACTTCAGGGTTTTGAGGACTGATGTAGGGAAAGGATCATGGTTTTTGTGAGGCACATGATCTGTATGTAAAGTTTTCTTGGACAGTAACATGTATGTTGCTGGTCATATAAATTTTCGATAATATACAAATATATTTTGTTTTTGCATATAGTTTTCTCGTATGTTCTCTTTTGTTGGAGCCTGTTTTCTGTTTTAGGGTTACAGGGCCGTGTGATGGTTCCTGATTTCTGTTTTAGGGTTACAGGGCCGTGTGAGGGTTCCTGTTAGCTGTGTTACATTTTTCATATTTCTTATTTTTTCTTTGGATAGAGTTTTTTGTATTTTGTACTTACTCTGCCTTGTATGAACAGGGTTTTTGTGTTGTTTTAGTGGCAGAAGGGCAGGTGACTGTCCTTGCGTCCTACTGACGTGGGTTTTTGTTATATTGTGAAGTTTATTGTTTGTAATTGTGTAATTTTATTTCATTTTTTTTTTTTTTTTTTGGCTGATCAATGTTTAGTGTTACGTGCCCTGTATATTTTTGGGGTTTTGTTCAACCCCTATGTACATAAATTCTTGAGTTTATAGGTAGCATATGTATTCAGGTTCACTTTGTTGAGTTGGTATCCTTACCATATATGTTGTACCATAAGTTTTAAATGAAAATGTAATAAACAAATTAGGATAGTGGGGAGGGGAAAAGGGGAGGGGCACTTTGCATGGTGTAGCTATTATAGTGTGAAAGGGAGCTTTCATTTTCATGTCTTATTTTTTTGTATCTTGCAAAAAGCCATATGTGAAGGATGGCATGGAGTAGTGGATTATTAAGTAGTGTGTTTCACTGTTGTAAAGTAATGTAGATGTAGTGGCCTGGTTTCTGGCCACTGTCATCTCGTGTCACATGTTGTTAAAAGCTTTTTGTCCAACTATGTATCAGTAAGGTTATGTTTCTTTTGTATTATATGGTTTTCAAATTTAAATATGTGTACACTAGGGAAATACCTTTTGAGTAAGAATAGTTTTGTATGTACTGATGTGCGTAGTTATTTTTAGGATAGGTTGTTGGTAGTAAAGTTGTCCTTATCTACCTCGAGTCTACCTGGAGAGAATTCCAGGGGTCAACGCCCCCGCGGCCCGGTCCATGACCAGGCCTACTGTTGGACCAGAGCCTGATCAACCAGGCTGTTACTGCTGGCCGCACGCAGTCCAACGTACGAACCACAGCCTGGCTGGTCAGGTACCGACTTTAGGTGCCTGTCCAGTGCCTGCTTGAAGACAGCCAGGGGTTTGTTGGTAATCCCCCTGATGTATGCTGGGAGGCAGTTGAACAATCTTGGGCCCCTGCCACTTATTGTGTTGTCCCTCAACGTGCTAGTGGCACCCCTGCTCTTCATTGGGGGGATGTTACATAGCCTGCCGAGTCTTTTGCTTTCGTAGGGAGTGATTTTTGTGTGCAAGTTTGGTACTAAGCCCTCGAGAATTTTCCATGTGTATATAATAATGTATCTCTCCCGCCTGCGTTCTAGAGAGTACAGGTTTAGGAACTTCAAGCGCTCCCAGTAGTTGAGGTGGTTTATCGCACTTATGCGTGCAGTGAAGGTTCTCTGCACATTTTCAAGGTCAGCAATTTCACCCGCCTTGAAAGGTGCAGTTAGTGTGCAGCAATATTCCAGCCTAGATAGAACAAGCGATCTGTAAAGTGTCAACATAGGCTTGGCATCCCTGGTTTTGAAGGTTCTCATTATCCATCCTGTCATTTTTTGAGCAGATGCAATTGCTACTTTGTTATGGTCCTTGAAGGTGAGATCCTCTGACATGATCACTCCCAGGTCTTTGACATTAGTTTTTCGCTCTATTGTGTGGTTGGAATTAGTTTTGTACTCCGATGAGATTTTAATTTCTTCACGTTTTCCGTATCTGAGTAATTGAAATTTCTCATCATTGAACTTCATATTGTTTTCTGCAGCCCATTTAAAGATTTGGTTTATGTCTGCTTGGAGTCTAGCCGTATCTTCAACGGTGGACACCGTCATACAGATTCGGGTGTCATCTGCAAAGGAAGACACAGCACTGTGGCTTATATCCCTGTCAATATCTGATATGAGGATGAGGAATAGGATGGGAGCAAGTACTGTGCCTTGTGGAACAGAGCTTTTCACAGTAGCTGCCTCAGACTTTACTCTGTTGACTACTACTCTTTGTGTTCTACATGTTAGGAAATTATAGATCCATCTACCAACTTTTCCTGTTATTCCTTTATCACGCATTTTGTGTGCTATTACACCATGGTCACACTTGTCAAAGGCTTTTGCAAAATCTGTGTATATAACATCTGCATTCTGTTTATCTTCTAGAGCATCCAGGACCTTGTCGTAGTGGTCCAGTATCATGTGTATATGTTATATAGAGTTTGTCAAACAGTTCGTATGTATTGTTTTTTGGTTGGCAAACCTATGCATCAATGTTGTCTTGCTTCATGTGTAATGTACCTTGTGTTTTTAAATAAAATATATAAAAAATTGGATAAAAATTGGAGAAGATATATATATATATATATATATATATATATATATATATATATATATATATATATATATATATATATATATATATATATATATATATATATATATATATAATACATACATCTTTATTTATATAAGTATGTACATGTGCAAGGTATACAGGCCTAGCTGATATCAATGACATACTACTTGTTATACTGATCATTTCAGGCAAATTAGGTCAGTTTTCAATCAATCAATCAACTTTATTTCTGATAATATTACAAAGTGGGGTTTACATATTTTATGGTATTTGTTCATTTTATGAAATATTTATTACAAGAAGGCCAATAGTATGCCTAGGTATGCCTAGGCATTTCAGGCAGTCTTATACTAGATCTTACTTTATAGTGACAATAATTATACTGGTATTAAGGTTAGATAATTGTAGTGATTAACTAAGTTTACAAAATTGAGTTAGTTCAAAATATTTAAGAATTTAACAATTAGTTTATATATTAATGGAAATGGTGCCGAGTTGGTATGATACAGTTTCTATATTGGTGTGGAGAAAATTATCCAAGAAAGGGGGGGTGCCAGCCCTTTCAGCCCCCTTCAGCCCTTTCAGCCCTTGGAAAAGAGCAGATGGCGTCTTGCTGGCTTCCTGAACAACAGTTTAATAATTACCACATGTTTGTACCCTGAGCGCTGCTGGGTCACGTATTACAATACTCTTGAAGTTATCGATAGTGTATTTGATTGACAGACAATTGAAGAAAATGACTCTCTTTGCCGTAGCAGGAAAGTTAAAGAAAACTCCTGTTTCATTTTATTACTATTGAAGAACAATCATAAACCCTCAGTGATCGAAATATTCAAAGAAAACAAGCATTTGAATTGCAAACTGTTGCAGTGTTAAGCAAATTGGGAAATTGTGCTTAGGTCAGCGATACAGGGCAAACTGGGACCAGCGTGGGCGGTGGGCGTCAGATTGAACTAAACGGCAGGAGGGGACGGGAGCTTGTAGTGCATGCTTTGACTTAACAAAGGGACATTTACAGTGCGCCCTCGACCTCTATCCGACTCTATCAATCTCCACTAACGCTGGGTTAACAGATAAGAACTCTGTTCCAGAACGTTTTAGTGAAAAGTGACAATCCAAAATAGTGGTATATTACAGGGAAGTGCGCACAGCTTCTGGTAGTAACTACTGAAAAAAGACAAAGATTGGATAATGTAATGACAATTGCGAGTGTAACATCATCGGACAAGACGGTGACATTCATCAGCAACGTTCTGCAATCAAGACACCGATGCCTGTCGTAAGGTGTCAACAACATCATAGCTCACGTTACAAAGAGCAAGGTAGGTTTTGAATTAACTTGTTATGCAGGGGACTGCGCAGTTCTTGTGTCACAAGGGGTTCAAAACTGTTCTATAAGATCGCAGTTAGGTGTGGACTTTTAATCCAACCCAGTGAGTATCAGTTCAGTCTTTATCTACTGACTGAATATTTGGGTATACGCTCCTCTGGGGCAATATATAATGATTTACGCTTAATTACTTATTCCTAACAGCTCCGTGGTGGTAGAATACTGGGTTCCATCGGGGGAACATTCTGAAACGCAGCTGCAGAAAGTTGACCCAGCAACAAACATAAGTACAGTGTTACTTTGTTACTTTACCAGTTGACTTTCTACCAGTAAAAAATACCACAATTGGAGTGTCTTAGGCAAACTTATGACTATCTTAAGAATTATGAAGCAATAGTTGTATTAGAATTTTTTTTAAAGTCATGTGCAAATTAAGGAGAATCACAGATATCAATGAGTGAATTTTGCTGTGGATATGTGCAAGATAAAGTAGTTTTCATGTGGTTAGCTACCGGTTGTGTGCATAAGTGAGATAAGATGTTTTTTAACGGTGCTCTTAAAAATGGAGGTTGTGTCTGCAGTTCTAGAGTTTTCAGGCAGGGAGTTCTAGATTTTAGGCCCTTTATGTATATTGAATTTTTATATAGATTTAACCGGACACGGGGAATGTCAAAGAGATGTTTGTGTCTGGTATTATGTCTATGGGTCCTGTCACAACTATCAAGAAAGTGTTTTAGTTCAGGTTAATGTTGGAATTTATGGTTCTATAAATGTAGATTGCAGAGTAGTAAGTGTGGATGTTCTGAACAGTGAGTAAGTTTAGGTCTTTGAAGAGTGGGGGAGGGTGTTGCCTAGCGTTGAATTGCGTGATAATTCTTAGTGCGGTTTTTTGTTGGGTTATTATTGGCTTTAGGTGGGTAATTGCTGTTGATCCCCAAGCACAAATGGCATATGTGAGGTAGGGATAGATAAGTGAATAGTATAGTGTGAGTAGGGCTGATTGTGGTACATAGTAACGTATCTTAGAGAGGATCCCCACAGTTTTCGACACTTTCTTTGTTATATGTTGGATATGAGTGCTGAATTTCAGGTTCCTGTCGAGGTAAAGGCCCAGGAATTTGTCCTCATTATGTTTAGCAATTGGAGTGTTGTTGATCTTAATGTTTAATTGTGCATCACCTTTATTGGCTTTCATCCATGTACATATTTTTAGTAATTCGTCGTTAACAATGGTGTTGAGCGTGGCAAGATTTGCGTGGGAGATGACATAAGTCGTGTCGTCAGCAAAGATTATTGGTTTCAGGTGTTGTGATACATTGGGAAGTTCATTGATGTATAAGAGGAAGAGCAGGGGAACAAGGACACTTCCCTGTGGTACTCCAGTATCAAGTGGTCGTGTCGAGGAGGTTGTGTCTTTATTGGTGACATACTGATACCTGTTAGTAAAGTAGGATTTGAAATATGCAAGTGCATGACCTCTTATACGATAGTAATCAAGTTTGTGGAGTAGGATGCCGTGGTTTACTGTGTCGAAAGCTTTCCTTAGGTCAATAAAAAGTCCTAATGGATATTCCTTATTTTCCAGTGCTGTGTAAAGCAGGTCTATCATTTTTACGATTGCATCGTTAGTGCTTTTATTTTTATTGAAGCCAAATTGGCTGGGGTTGAGTATGCTTTGTGTCGTTATAAATAAGTATAATCTCTTTTGCACAAGTTTCTCGAAGATTTTGGATAGCAACGGTAAGTTTGATATTGGCCTATAGTTGTTTACGTCTGTGGGGTCACCACCTTTGTGTATTGGTGTAACCCTTGCTGTTTTGAGTAGTGTCGGGAAAGTGCTAGTTTCTAGTGATTTGTTAAAAAGTAATGAAATAGCATGTGAAAGGACATGGGCGGCTCGCTTGTATAATAATGGTGGGACTTGAGACAGATTCCCTGATTTATTTTTAAGTGACTTGATTATCATGGTGACTTCAGTGGGCTCGGGCGTTGGTACATGGGATTTTACTGGCAAGATTTGATCCTATGGTTGCAAAGAAGTCATTTATCTTGTTTACTGTATCAATAGGCTGTAGAGGTGTTTCGTTTGGTTTAGTTAGGACAATATCCCTAGTTTTTTCAGTTTGTGGGTGCCCAGAATCTGTGAGTGTTTTCCAGGTCTTTTTTTTTATATCTCCTCTTGTTTCAGTGAATCTGCTGGAGTAGTACAATTGTTTGGCTTTTTTTATTAGTTTGGTGAGAACTGATGAATAGTGTTTAATAAAATCTTTGTGTGTGAAGCCCTGTCTATATTGCTTTTCATATTGATGTTTCTTGTTAATGGATTTTAGTAAGCTGTTAGTTAGCCATGGGCAGCCTAGCCGTTTATTCATAATCTGTTTCATTTTTATAGGACAATATTTGTTGTATAGTCTAAGTAATTTATTAAGAAAATTGTCTGTCCAATCATCGATACCCTTGGCATTGGAGAATTTTATAGCCCAGTCAACCGTCTCTAGCTCTGCTGTGAAGTTATTTATTGAGGCCTCGTCATGGAGTCTAAATGAAACTTTGGTGTATTCTAGTGGTGGTTTACTAATGTTTGTTAAGAGGAAGGTGGGGTAGAGGTCTGTAGTGCTGTCTGTTATTATCCCTGATTTAAAGGGGGTTATGATATTGGTCCATATATGGTCGATTATGGTTGCACTCGTCTCAGTAAGCCTGGTTGGTTTAGTTATTGTTGGTATGAGAAGTGTGTTGTTCATATTGTTGATGAAATCAGTTACTGGCTGGTCATCTGGTAGGCCAAGGTTGATGTTGAAGTCTCCAGCTAAGATAAGGTGGTGTTTGTTCATCTGGTTGTTTGTTATTAGCGTTTTTAGTTTATCGCTAAAATTTGGGATGTTTGTATGAGGCATCTGGTAAATGGCCCCGATTGTTATAGGAGTCTTAAGGTTTTTTTTGCAGTAAAATTAGCAAAAATATATTCTCTATATTCATCACTATAGCAAGTGGTGTTACAACATGATATTTCATTAAAGTAATAGATTGCAATACCACCCCCAACTTTTTGTGGTCTGCAGTTGTATTGCTGTGTATCCTGGCAGCGAGTAGATATCTATTGTATCCTGCTTAAGCCAGGTTTCAGTAAGAACAATACATGTGATGGTTGTTTTTAGGGAATCAAGGAGGGCAAGGAGGTCATCATAGTGTTTGTTTAAGGACCGGATGTTGTAGTTAAGAACTGTTATACTTTTAGCAGTATTTAGGACAGTGTTGGTTTGTGATGCTGTGTAATTGACGCAGTTACTTTCCAGTAAATTTTGATTGGGTGTTAGATAATATAGGTTTAGATCAGGGTCGACGTGATTATTCATCATTTAGGTTAAATAGTATTTTTTTTATATCATGTATAGTGTGGTGAGTTCTAGTACTGATATCTGTAGTAAGGGATGTTTGGACAAGTATATAACTAATGCTCATTGGTCAAATAGAGTACAGTAACAAATAAACATAATGGAATTGGTATTGACTATGTATTATGCTAGAATGAAATAAAGTATAACTAGATATAAACTAATAAGATAAAATGTCCCACAGCTCGATTTCTAGCGCACTCAGCACACACACTGAGGTCCGGGGTTCGAATCTCCTTTGGCATGGCTGGAAAACATTAGGGACGTGTTTCCATAAGACACCTGCTGTCCCTGTTCACCTATCAGTTTAAAATGGATGTTAGTTGAATGGTGTGAGTCGCATCCTGGGACAAAAAAAAAACTGACCTAATTTTGACGGACTGGTTTCCTGGTCAAATCAAATCAAATGTTTATTTCTCTGTAAAGATTACAGTGTGGGGTTTAAATATTATAAAATTAGTTACAATGTGTGGTTTACATATTAAAAACAAAAATTATGAGAAGGCCACTAGCATGGCTAGCATGACTAGGCATTTCGGGCAGACTAAAACAAATTCTTACTCTATATTGACACAGGTTATGGAGCATACTATTATTAAAGTTAGGTAGCTGTAGTGATTAAATAGATTTACAGTATAAGGTATTTCAAAACATTTAAGAGTTTACCTGGAGAGAGTTCCGGAGGTCAACGCCCCCGCGGCCCGGTCTGTGACCAGGCCTCATGGTGGATCAGAGCCTGATCAACCAGGTTGTTACTGCTAGCCGCACGCAGTCCGACGTACGAACCACAGCCTAACTGGTCAGGTACCGACTTTAGGTGCCTGTCCAGTGCCTGCTGAAGACAGCCAGGGTCTATTGGTAATTCCCCTTATGTATGCTGGGAGGCAGTTGGACAGTCTTGGGCCCCTGTTACTTATTGTGTTGTCTCTCAACGTGCTAGTGGCACCCCTGCTTTTCATTGGGGGATGTTGCATCGTCTGCCGAGTCTTTTGCTTTCGTAGGGAGTGACTCTCGTGTGCAAGTTTGGTACTAATCCCTCTAGGTTTTCCCAAGTGTATATAATAATTTTCTCTCCCTTTGCTTTTTGGGGAGTACAGGTTTGGAACTGCGTTCCCAGTAGTTGAGGGGGTTTTTATCGCAGTTTTTGTGCTGTGAAGGTTCTCTGCACTTTTTCTGGTCAAAAATTTCCCCTGCCTTAAAAGGTGGTTAGTTGCAGCAATTTTCCCACCTGATAGAACAAGCGACCTGAAAATTGTCATCATGGGCTTGGCATCCCTGGTTTTGAAGGTTCTCATTATCCCTCCTTTATTTTTTTGAGTGCCTTGTGTGTTATGATCCCTTTAAGGGGAGCTCCTCCGCTGATCCTCCAGGTCTTTGACATTTGTTTTTGCTCAATTGTGTGGTTGGAATTTGTTTTATACTCAAAATGAAATTTTAATTTCCTCCCTTTTCCTTTTCGGGGTAATTGAAATTTCTCATCATTGAACTTCATATTGTTTTCTGCACCAATTTAAAATTTGGTTTATGTCTGCTTGGAGTCTTAGTGTCTTCAATGGTGGACACTTTATGCAGATTCGGGGGTCATCTGCAAAAAAACGGCCTTGGTTTATATCCCTGTCTGTCCGATAGGAGGATGAGAACAAATGGGAGCAGTACTGTGCCTTTTGGAAAAAGCCACCGTAGCTGCCTCGACTTTACTCTTTGACTACTACTCTTTGTGTTCTACTTTTTGAAATTATAGATCCCTCTGCCAACTTTCCTGTTATTCCTTTTCACGCATTTTTTGTGCTTTACACCATGGTCACATTTTCAAAGGCTTTTTCAAAGTCTGTGTATATAACATCTCATTATGTTTGTCTTCTAGGCATCCAGGACCTTGTGTAGTGGTCGAGTAGTAGGGACGAACTACGACCTGCTCTTAACCCATGTTGCCCTGGGGGGGTTTAAATTTATATATCTAGATGAGTGGCAATCTTGCTTCTTAGAACCCTTTCAAGCTTTTTTTGATATGGGATTTAGCCTATTGGTCTGTAG
>WNWK01051670.1:0-12415 GCA_009830355.1 Cherax destructor
TGGTAATACAGTGTTGTTGGTGTGGCAATACAGTGTTGTTGGTGTAGTAATACAGTGTTGTTGGTGTGGTAATACAGTGTTGTTGGTGTGGTAATACAGTGTTGTTGGTGTGGTAATACAGTGTTGTTGGTGTGGTAATACAGTGTTGTTGGTGTGGTAATACAGTGTTGTTGGTGTGGCAATACAGTGTTGTTGGTGTGGTAATACAGTGTTGTTGGTGTGGCAATACAGTGTTGTTGGTGTAGTAATACAGTGTTGTTGGTGTGGTAATACAGTGTTGTTGGTGTGGTAATACAGTGTTGTTGGTGTGGTAATACAGTGTTGTTGGTGTGGTAATACAGTGTTGTTGGTGTGGTAATACAGTGTTGTTGGTGTGGTAATACAGTGTTGTTGGTGTGCTAATACAGTGTTGTTGGTGTGCTAATACAGTGTTGTTGGTGTGCTAATACAGTGTTGTTGGTGTGCTAATACAGTGTTGTTGGTGTGGTAATACAGTGTTGTTGGTGTGGTAATACAGTGTTGTTGGTGTGGTAATACAGTGTTGTTGGTGTGGTAATACAGTGTTGTTGGTGTGCTAATACAGTGTTGTTGGTGTGGTAATACAGTGTTGTTGGTGTGCTAATACAGTGTTGTTGGTGTGGTAATACAGTGTTGTTGGTGTAGTAATACAGTGTTGTTGGTGTGGTAATACAGTGTTGTTGGTGTGGTAATACAGTGTTGTTAGTGTGGTAATACAGTGTTGTTGGTGTGGTAATACAGTGTTGTTGGTGTGCTAATATCGTTATTTGCAACAATATATGCATACAGAGAGAGCAAGTGACGTTTACACATTGTGAATAAGTCACTAACAAACACACACACACACACACACACACACACACACACACACACAGAAGAGACAAAAAGACAGACTGAGTCATTTAGGCCCATTTTACCTCTCTATACATCACAGTGTTGGTGTGGTAATACAGTGTTGGTGTGGTAATACAGTGTTGGTGTGGTAATACAGTGTTGGTGTGGTAATACAGTGTTGGTGTGGTAATACAGTGTTGGTGTGGTAATACAGTGTTGGTGTGGTAATAGTGTTGGTGTGGTAATACAGTGTTGGTGTGGTAATACAGTGTAGGTGTGGTAATACAGTGTTGGTGTGGTAATAGTGTTGGTGTGGTAATACAGTGTTGGTGTGGTAATACAGTGTTGGTGTGGTAATAGTGTTGTGGTAATACACTGTTGGTGTGGTAATACAGTGTTGGTGTGGTAATAGTGTTGGTGTGGTAATACAGTGTTGGTGTGGTAATAGTGTTGTGGTAATACAGTGTTGGTGTGGTAATACAGTGTTGGTGTGGTAATATAGTGTTGGTGTGGTAATACAGTGTTGGTGTGGCAATACAGTGTTGGTGTGGTAATACAGTGTTGGTGTGGTAATACAGTGTTGGTGTGGTAATACAGTGTTGGTGTGGTAATACAGTGTTAGTGTGGTAATACAGTGTTGGTGTGGTAATACAGTGTTAGTGTGGTAATACAGTGTTGGTGTGGCAATACAGTGTTGGTGTGGCAATACAGTGTTGGTGTGGTAATACAGTGTTGGTGTGGTAATACAGTGTTGGTGTGGCAATACAGTGTTGGTGTGGTAATACAGTGTTGGTGTGGTAATACAGTGTTGGTGTGGCAATACAGTGTTGGTGTGGTAATACAGTGTTGGTGTGGTAATACAGTGTTGGTGTGGTAATACAGTGTTAGTGTGGTAATACAGTGTTGGTGTGGCAATACAGTGTTGGTGTGGCAATACAGTGTTGGTGTGGTAATACAGTGTTGGTGTGGTAATACAGTGAAGTATATATCACTAGGTCTGACGTCATTAAAAGGTCGAAACAGTTCCATTACATAAACAAATGCAAGTGTTTTTTGTATAATACACAGAGAATGGATATTATGTAAAATAGATCGACTTACGAAAAAAATATATTGTGAACTACTTCATCATTTGTTCAACTGCCTATATGCAATTATAGCTTCTGTTCTTTCCCGAACATGCTGACAATAACCGTAGGGCATGGAAGACCGTAAAGAATTGAGAAATCAACGGTGAGGGAGGACACATTATAGAGGGAAGTTGTGGAGGGCCTTCCACAGCTTAACTACTGTGGTTGTTAATCCATAAACAACGAAATAGTACCCATACAACCCGTTGGAAAACAACGGTTTAACGCAAACGGTTGGCAGGTTTAACAGAAGCCGAAACATTAAATTTTAACTTAGATCAGGCAGTTGTCGTCGGGATGTCTGACATTTAAGACAATCCAGAGAACTCCTTAAAATATCAGGTTCAAGATTATGTTCAGTAACCTCTATTACAAATGCTTCTAGTTTGAATAAGCCTAAACTTACAATATATAATAATATATTAGGTTTGCTCAAACTAGATGCATATATAATAGAGGTCATTTTAAATAATCTTGATATTTTCACGAAAGTACTTTGTACTATGATGCAGAGTGCGCAGGTTCGAATCCTGTTCTGGACCGAGAAATAATATTTGTAAAGAATTTCGCTCGTTTGCAAAGTGTTAAGCATTCTAAAATGTCTCTCGAAGTTCATTGTATGCAACCGGATTTGACGAAATGACTTAATCACAAGCTTGGTGCTCCGGGGTATTGGGGAAACATCGCCCAGCTTCGGCTAGGCGCCCATACTTATTATCTGGGGTCACGTTGTGTGGTGAAAGTAGTTTACTTTAATGCAGAGTGCGCAGGTTCGAATCCTGTTCTGGACTGGTAACTGGAAGTTCATGACTGGTAACTGGAAGTTCATGACTCTGGTAACTGGAAGTTCATGACTGGTAACTGGAAGTTCATGACTGGTAACTGGAAGTTCATGACTCTGGTAACTGGAAGTTCATGACTGATAACTGGAAGTTCATGACTGATAACTGGAAGTTCATGACTGGTAACTGGAAGTTCATGACTCTGGTAACAACAGGATTTTCATCACTAGTAACTGGAAGTTCATGACTCTGGTAACTGGAAGTTCATGACTGGTAACTGGAAGTTCATGACTCTGGTAACTGGAAGTTCATGACTCTGGTAACTGGAAGTTCATGACTGATAACTGGAAGTTCATGACTGGTAACTGGAAGTTCATGACTCTGGTAACAGGATTTTCATGACTAGTAACTGGAAGTTCATGACTCTGGTAACAGGATGTTCATGTCTGGTAACTGGAAGTTCATGACTCTGGTAACAGGATGTTCATGACTGGTAACTGTTTACGCTGTGGAAAAGCGTTGAGACCTGAGACTTTACAGTTGGTGTGGTTGGATCGTGTTGTTGGAGGGTGTAGAGTGTATGGTTAATTAAAGGGTGTGGCTGAAGTGTGTATGTGGAGTGTGTGGGTGAAATGTTTGGATGAAGTGTGTGGGTGAGGTGTGTGGGTGAAGTGTGTGGGTGATATGTGTGGGTGAAGTGTGTGGTTGAAGAGTGTGTGTGTGTGTGTGTGTGTGTGTGGAGTGTGGGTGTGTGGGTGAAGTGTGTGGGTGGAGTGTGGGTGAAGTGTGTGGGTGGAGTGTGTGGGTGGAGTGTGTGGGCGGAGTGTGTAGGCAGAGTGTGGGTGGAGTGTGTTGTGGGAATGTGTGCATGAAGGTTGATGTGGTGTTTATACAAACCCTGGTGTAAGAGAGGCAGTAATGTAAAGGTTACAGGGGCACACAAAAGCTTCAGTAACCACCTCAACTGCACTTACTGAAGGCAAACTCTACTTCAGTTAGGAAATGTGGGATATTTAACAAAGATTTTAGGAAGTATTTTAATATTTTTCCACCATTTGTGAAAGAATTGTTCCAAAGTTCTTATATTATTTCATATTCAGTCAGACGATAATGAAAGTTGTGAGAACAATTTCGCTGACGAAGTTTACATTGGTTAGAGATTTATCAAGTAGTGGTGCGAACTTTTAAGAGATATTTGTCGAATAACCGAAGTCAGGGGAAGGAGGGAGCTAGGGTGTCATGTAAGAATGTGCTGGTTTACGAAATCGTAATGACACGATTGCAAACAAACCACATACCACGGGTCTAGAGTTCTGAGACTCTCTGACCGCGGGTTCGAACCCCACCCGTGGTATGTGGTTTGTGCTGGTTTAGTTAGACGAGCTGTAAATATGGAGGACCGTCCTCTGCTAGGCTACGAGAATTGTCAGTGCCGCTAAGCTGACACCGCATCCTTGTATAAAAGATTGTACCATATATCAGAGAGTACGTGGACGTCATCCTAGACCTCTTTCAACATTCTAACACGCTTACACTTTCTGCCTTCTCAGGAAGTTCCGTTTTGAATGCAGATTTACTCTATTATTTCTTTTCTGAAACAGATTTACTGCACCAATTGTGACTCGTCTCACCCTGGTTTTCACCTTCCATGCTTCTACCATCGCCACGGAATCTTTACCGTGTGTAGCGCTTAATGACCCATATGGATTTAGCTCTTTTTTCAGTACAATAATAATTTTATCATCAAGCTGCATTTTGCTGTTCAGTTAGTGTGGTTAAGAGTGATTGTGTGCAGTTGTGAAGGCGTATCAGTAATAGGTTTGTAACCCCGTGTGGGCGTGAGTTACATTGTAGGGGCTGATGTTGTAACTGCTGAGTTACAAGTTATTTTGTATGTTCATTACTGCACTCCCACATGACCATCCAAGCCGTCGTCACATCATACGTCAACAACGTGTTCTTTTTAACGCTCTCTGAAACTTTAAGGGCGGTACCTCGCTGCCCCATGTATCCTGCTCATCTGTGTAATTCCTTTTCTGGCAGGACCCTCCCCACACACACATGATATATATATATATATATATATATATATATATATATATATATATATATATATATATATATATATATATATATATATATATATACAGACACTAATCTCAGGTCGAAGGAGACTCGAACCTACGAACCTTGGAATAAGGTACGCAGTGTTCTACTCACCGTACCACACTGACCTTGGCTAATTCTAAACATTGTAAAAGTCTTTCGTCAGTCGATGCAGGGGATGAGATGAAAAACTTAAAACCACCTGCCTGAAGGCGGGCTCCTTTCCACCAAAACGTCTAGCGTTAGCTGGGCGCCAAGTGTGGTACGGTGAGTAGAGCACTGCGTACCTTGTTTCAAGGTTCATAGGTTCGAGTCTCCTTCGACCTGAGATTACTGTTTGTGAATATTTCGCCTGTTCTGCGAATTCTAAACACATACACACATACATACACACACACACACACACACACACACACACACACACACACATACACACACACACATACACACACATATATATATATATATTTTTTATTTTTTTATTAACACATCGGCCGATTCCCACCAAGGCAGGGTGGCCCGAAAAAGAAAAACTTTCATCATCATTCACTCCATCACTGTCTTGCCAGAGGGGTGCTTTACACTACAGTTATAAAACTGCAACATTAACACCCCTCCTTCAGAGTGCCGGCACTGTACTTCCCATCTCCAGAACTCAAGTCCGGCCTGCCGGTTTCCCTGAATCCCTTCATAAATGTTACTTTGCTCACACTCCAACAGCACGTCAAGTATTAAAAACCATATGCCTCTATTCACTCCTATCAAATACGCTCACACATGCTTGCTGGAAGTCCAAGCCCCTCGCACACAAAACTTCCTTTACCCCCTCCCTCCAACCTTTCCTAGGCCGACCCCTACCCCGCCTTCCCTCCACTACAGATTTATACACTCTCGAAGTCACTCTGTCTCGTTCCATTCTCTCTACATGTCCAAACCACCTCAACAACCCCTCCTCAGCTCTCTGGACAATCGTTTTGGTAATCCGCACCTCCTCCTAATTTCCAAACTCCGAATTCTCTGCATTATATTCACACACACATTGACCTCAGACATGACATCTCCACTGCCTCCAGCCTTCTCCTCGTTGCAACATTCATCACCCATGCTTCACACCCATATAAGAGCGTTGGTATAACTATACTCTCATACATTCCCCTCTTTACTTCCATGGACAAGGTTCTTTGTCTCCACAGACTCCGACGTGCTCCACTCACCCTTTTTCCCTCATCAATTCTATGATTCACCTCATCCTTCATAGACCCATCTGCTGACATGTCCACTCCCAAATATCTGAATACATTCACCTCCTCCATACTCTCTCCCTCCAATCTGATATCCAATCTTTCGTCACCTATTCTTTTTGTTATCCTCATCACCTTACTCTTTCCTATATTCACTTTCAGTTTTCTTCTTTTACACACCCTACCAAATTCATCCACCAACCTCTGCAACTTCTCTCCAGAATCTCCCAAAAGCACAGTGTCATCAGCAAAAAGCAACTGTGACAACTCCCACTTTGTATTTGCTTCTTTATCTTTTAGCCCAACACCTCTTGCCCAGACCCTCGCATTCACTTCTCTTACAACCCCATCTATAAATATATTGAACAACCACGGTGACATCACACATCCTTGTCTAAGGCCCACTTTTACTGGGAAATAGTCCCTTCCCTCCTACACACTCTAACCTGAGCCTCACTATCCTCATAAAAACTCTTCACTGCTTTCAGTAACCTTCCTCCTATTCCATACACCTGCAACATCTGCCACATTGCCCCCCTATCTACCCTATCATACGCCTTTTCCAAATCCATAAATGCCACAAAAACATCTTTACCCTTATCCAAATACTGTTCACCTATATGTTTCACTGTAAACACTTGGTCTACACCCCCCCTACCTTTCCTAAAGCCCCTTGTTCATCTGCTATCCTGCTTTCTGTCTTACTCTTAATTCTTTCAATAATAACTCTACCATACACTTTACCAGGTACACTCAACAGACTTATTCCCCTATAATTTTTGCACTCTTTTTTGTCCCCTTTGCCTTTATACAAAGGAACAATACACGCTCTCTGCCAATCCCTAGGTACCTTACCCTCTTCCATACATTTATTAAATAATAGCACCAACCACTCCAAAACTATATCCCCACCTGCTTTTAACATTTCTATCTTTATCCCATCAATCCCAGCTGCCTTACCCCTTTCATTCTACCCACTGCCTCACGAACTTCCCTACACCCACAACTGGCTCTTCCACACTCCTACAAGATGTTATTCCCCTTGCCCTACACACGAAATCACAGCTTCCCTGTCTTCATCAACATTTAACAACTCCTCAAAATATTCTCTCCATCTTCCCGATACCTCTAACTCTCCATTTAATAACTCTCCTCTCCTATTTTTAATTGTCAAATCCATTTGTTCTCTAGGCTTCCTCAACTTATTAATCTCATTCCAAAACTTTTTCTTATTTTCAACAAAATTTGCTGATAACATCTCACCCACTCTCTCATCTGCTCTCTTTTACATTGCTTCACCACTCTTTTAACCTCTCTTTTCTCTCCATATACTCTTCCCTCCTTGCATCACTTCTACTTTGTAAAAACCTCTCATATGCTAACTTTTCTCCCTTACTACTCTCTTTACATCATCATTCCACCAATCGCTCCTCTTCCCTCCCGCACCCACTCGCCTGTAACCACAAACTTCTGCTGAACACTCTAACACTACATTTTAAATCTACCCCATACATCTTCGACCCCATTGCCTACACTCTCACTAGCCCATCTATCCTCTAATAGTTGTTTATATCTTACCCTAACTGCCTCCTCTTTTAGTTTATAAACCTTCACCTCTCTCTTACTTACTGATTCTATTTTCCTTGTATCCCATCTACCTTTTACTCCCACTGTAGCTATAACTAAAAAGTGATCTGCTATATCTGTGGCCCCTCTATAAACATGTACATCCTGAAGTCTACTCAACAGTCTTTTATCTACCAATACATAGTCCAACAAACTACTGTCATTACGCCCTACATCATATATTGTATACTTATTTATCCTCTTTTTCTTAAAATATGTATTTCCTATAACTAAACCCCTTTCTATACAAAGTTCAATCAAAGGGCTACCATTATCATTTACACCTGGCACCCCAAACTTACCTACTACACCCTCTCTGCATGTTTCTCCCACTTTAGCATTTAGGTCCCCTACCACAATTACTCTCTCATTTGGTTCAAAAGTTCCTATGCATTCGCTTAACATCTCCCAAAATCTCTCTCTCTCCTCTACACTCCTCTCTTCTCCAGGTGCATACACGCTTATTATATATATATATATATATATATATATATATATATATATATATATATATATATATATATATATATATATATATATATATATATATATTTCAATTGACTGATAAGAATTCGAAGCCTCAGTCTGGTATGCCCAGCCCGTCACTTTAGTTACACTGCACAAAGTGTCATAAGGTTTTTCCCAACCGGAATCCTGGGCAGGATGGTGATGGCCACTAACTGAAACTTGATCACTATATTTATGGAGAAGCTTCGACCCGAAAAGCAACAAGGGATTAATTTTGACTCGTTATTCCTTCTAAGTCGCTTGTCAGTGTAACTACTCACTGACCATTATTCTTTGTTAACACCAGGAACTATTAGTAGTCAAGTTCTTGGAAAATATGACTCAGTCTTCACTGCTGTGAGTCCTAAATGAAGTGACAAGAAGAGTATCCTGTTTTATAGTGAGTCAGCGGCCTAGCATACTTTGTTGAAAGATTGTATTTATTAGTCAGTAAAAGTAGGAAATGTATTTTCCGTCGAAGGAAATTCACGGAATCTTTTTCTCCACTAAACTCCGAAGGATTTACAACCTAATGCAGACTTTTCAAAGATTCCCATTTGGGTCTTTCTGCGGATTACACAAATGAGATCCTTCTTCTACTCTGCGGACCCGGCAAATCTCGCCACGAAAATTTAATTTGAATTTTAGTGAGGAGAAAAAGGAAGTATATTGTACTTCCACCTTTATTGATAACTACATAAATTTATGTAGATATTAGTGCTTCATTAGATATCTCTTGATGAGTAATTTTAATTGGTTACCTGTTTTTGTCTCCCTTCATACTCTCGTTTGTAACCTGCAAAAGCCTCATCAGATCGGATTCAACTTTTTAATGCTACTTTTACTGTTATGGAAGAAAGGTTGATGCAGCTACTGAGATGTGACATCTGGTCAGTGGTATATAAAGCATTCCGTGAAGTTTCGTGATCATGAAGTTACTAAATAACGCTACGAGTGATAAGATGCAAAACGGGATTATGAAATTAAAGCTGCTAGATTCGGAAACTAATCCGAAAGTTTTTTCCAGGTTTATAGAACCAAACTTAGAGATAACATAGGTCCCCTTAAAATAATTCTGGCAATCTTACTGACAAGGAGAATGAAATGTGCTCGATTTTTACTAATACTTTTCTCTTGCAACACAGGTGTAGTTCACTGAGAATTGAACTGGGATTCTTACTACAGTTTGTAGATTTCATTCTGAGAATTAAATTTTTATAATGGTTTACCATTTTTTCCCATGAATTATCTTGACTATGCCAGCAGTGAGGGACTTACATGCCACTAGTGAGGGACTTACATGCCACTAGTGAGGGACTTACATGCCACTAGTGAGGGACTTGCATGCCACTAGTGAGGGACTTACATGCCACTAGTGAGGGACTTACATGCCACTAGTGAGGGACTTAAATGCCACCAGTGAGGGACTTACATGCCACCAGTGAGGGACTTACATGCCACCAGTGAGGGACTTAAATGCCACCAGTGAGGGACTTGCATGCCACCAGTGAGGAATTTGCTATGCCACCAGTGAGGGACTTACATGCCACCAGTGAGGACTCTATATGCCACCAGTGAGGGACTTAAATGCCACCAGTAGGGACTTAACCAAAAATGACCTATGAAAGTAGTTATGGGAAGAATGTTTGCATTGATAAGCTGAGTCTCTGCTGTTGTGAATGTTATTATTCCCAACATTAAACATCTTGTTGATAGATTTCGAGGAATAATTCAAGTCTACCTATCCTGCTCAGCTCTCCATGTTATAAGGCACTTTTTGATCACTGAACTTAAAAATATATCGATCGGTTTCAAACAATTACTAGTGATAATTTATTACAAGAACGATGTTCGAAGCTAGATAGTGTTGGTCACAGTTTGTCAATATAAGCAAATATACATGCAGTGGGTGACGGTGGGTGAGATGTTACCAACAAATTTTGCTGAAAATAAGAAAATTTTGGAGTGAGATTAATAAGTTGAGAAAGCCTAGGGGAAAGAATGGATTTTGTCAAGAAAAATAGGAGAGGAGAGATATTAAAGGGAAGAGAGTTATAGAGTGTTATCTGGAATATGGAGGTAATATTTTGAGGAATTGATAAATATTGATGTGAAGACAGGGAAGCTGTGATTTCTGTGTATAGGGCAAGGATTAACATCTTATAGGAGTGAGGAATAACCAGGGTTGCAGTGGAAGTTCGTGAGGCAGTGGGTGAATGAAAGGTAAAGAGCGGATTGATGGATAAAGATAGAATGCAAAGGCAGGTGGGGATATATAATCTTGGAGTGGTTAGTGTTTTACATTTGGCCAAATGTAAAGAGGGTAAGGTACCTAGGGATTGGCAGAGAGCACATGCAAGGCCTTGTAAGGGGAAGGCAAAGTGGACAAAAAAAGAGTGTAAAATTATTAGGAATAAGTCTGTTGAGTATACTTGGTAAAGTGTAAGGGTAGAGTTATTATTGAAAGAATTAAGAGTAAGAGGGAAATCAGGATAGGCAGATTAAACAAGGAGGCTTTAGAAGGGTAGTGTGTAGACCAAGTGTTTGCAGTGAAATGGCTAGGTAAACAATATTTAGATAAGGGTAAGAGGTGTTTGTGGTATTTATGGATTTGGAAAAGGCATATGATAGGGGTGGATAGGGGGGCAATGTGGCAGATGTTGCAAATGTAGCTGGAATAGGAGGTAGGTTATTGAAAAGGGCAGAAATGATGAACATAATAATAACACACTTCCAGCAAGCATGTGTGAGTGTGAGTTAGATAGGGAGTGAATGGAGACAAATGGTTTTAGACTTGACGTACTGTTGGAGTGTAGGCAAGGCAACATTTATAGGTGGATTTAGGAGCTGCAGGCCGGACTGAAGTCTGGAGATGGAATAAGGCGCCGGCACTCTGAAGGAGGGATGTTAATGTTGCAGTTTTGTAGCTGTAGTAAGCACGCCTCTGGCAAGACAGTGATGGAGTGAATGATGATGAAAGTTTTTCTTTGCCGGGGCACCCTGCCTTGGTGGAAATGCCGATGATGTGTTAACAGTAAAAAAAAAAAAAAAAAAATTGTATTGTTGCATTATATGAAATAAATAGAGAATGCCTTGTCTGCAGGGTGGGTTCAAACTCTCAGCTTAAGGAATATGTTTCTTGCCAGGTTCTCAATGATATGCTGAAAATTTATACAAACTTAAAATCCTGACAACCTTCATGGTGAATATTCCAACACATTTCCCTTCAGCTTTTCAGAAGATGAGCTACTTTATCTAAAGCTTTCAATAAATATTAAGCTTAATTTTGTATATATTTTTTTGGCAATACTATGGTTCAAAAGTGTCCTTTCATAGTAGAACAATCTGAGTAACTGTCGGTGAGAGCGATCTATTCGTTCAGTCATATAATCTCGTGTGTGTGGGTGTGTGTACCACCCAATTTGTACTCACCTTTTATGGTTGCAAGGTCGATACCAGCTCCTGGCCCCGCCTCTTCACTGATCGCTATTAGGGTCCTCTCTCTGCTCCATGAGCTTTATCATACCTCGTCTTAAAGCAGCAATGGTTCCCTTGCCCTCCACTACATCACTTGCCAGACTATTCACTCCTGACAACTCTGTGATCAGCTGAAATACTTCTCAACATCCGATTGATCATCCAGTCTTCTTTAACTTTGACCAGACCCCTTGCTCTCGTGTCCTCCTCTGAACATCCTGTCTCTGTACACCTTATCTATTCTTCGCAGTATTTTGTGGTGTCGTTACTGTCTCCCTAACCCCTCCTGTCTTCCAGTGACGTCGCCAGCCTTGATTTTAAAGCACATATATCCCCTTAGCTCCGGGAACTAACCTGTTTGCAAAACCTCTTGCACTTTCAATTTCTTGACGCTTGTTCAGTGTGGGTTCCAATGTGCCGCATACTCCAGTATGGCTTGACGTACACGTGCATGAGTCTGAACGATTCCTTACTGAGGTAATGAACTCTATTCTCAGGTTTGCCAGGCGCCCATATGCTGCAGCAGCTTTCTGGTTGATGTAAGCTTCCGGAGACGTGCTCGGTATTATACTCACCCCTAGATCTTTCTCCTTGATGAGGTTTCAGTCTTTGGCCACCTAGCCTATACTCTGTTTGCGGTCTACTTTGCTCTTCTCCGGATCTTCATGACTTTGCATTTGGTCGGGTTAAATTC
>WNWK01051671.1:0-12414 GCA_009830355.1 Cherax destructor
GAGGTTGTCAGGCCCTCAATCTTGAGACGATGTTGTCAGTCCATCAATCTTGAATAGAACAACAGCATATAAGCAGAGGAAGCTTATATACTGTAGACAGGAGAGGTGCAGCAGTTGTAGGAGGTGTCACATTTGTTCAATGTGGAAGTATGTAATAATATTGGTAGAATTACCGACAATATGTTAAGCAAAAGGACACAAATGCAACTAATGTGACATTTTATTGTGGCAACGTTTCGCTCTCCAGGAGCTTTCTCAAGCCGTTACAAGCGTTACATGGACACAGTGGGCTATTATATACTCTCAAAGTGAGGTGAAATACTAGTGGTGGTCGAGGTAGCACCATGAACCAGTCAACGCAGGGGTCTACACTATACCCTGTGGAGGCTGCGACAGAATTTATGTAGGAGAAACAGCAAGAAACCTCGAAACACGCATCAATGAACACATTAATGCATGCAGAAACGATAACCTGAACAACGCCTGCGTACAACACCGAAATTCCAACAATCATCTCATGAAATTCAAAGACGCCCGACTAGTAATCAAAGAAACTAATTTCCGTAGACGCAAATGCCTTGAATCAGCACTTATCTCTGTTTCTAACACAATTAAACAAAACAAAGGCAGCTTCACCATCTCTGAAGTCTTAGCAAGAATCCTCCTGAAAACAGTTAACCATACCATCACATAGTCTCTCCTGCTAATTCAACACAAGCACATCGTAGATGTGGAACACTCCTACAGGCCTTCTATATTTCAACCTCCAGCATAAAATATTTGTCTAACCTATTGTTATACTACCCAAGTATTTGTTTTATCACCTTTTACTCATGTGCATATTGATTGTTCTACCTTATTGTATTACTACTACTACTACTACTACTACTTATCACTACTACCTCGACCACCACTAGTATTTCACCTCACTTTGAGAGTATATAATAGCCCACTGTGTCCATGTAACGCTTGTAACGGCTTGAGAAAGCTCCTGGAGAGCGAAACGTTGCCACAATAAAATGTCACATTAGTTGCATTTGTGTCCTTTTACTTAACACAATGTGGAAGTAGGTTTCGCCACTGTGTTGCGAAACGTTTCCTCAATAAAGATACACAAGTGTTGCATATGTGTCTAATTTACCAACTCGTCGGTTCTCTGAAACATTCATTCACACCATAAGTTAAGTTCGAGTTCATGGAAATTTGAAATTTTACTGAAATACGTTGCACAGAGATCAGTCTTAGGCCCTTTGTTGTTTATAATATATATCAATGACCTTGATGAGGGCATTACTAGTGATATTAGCAAATTCGCTGATGACATGAAGATAGGTAGGATAATTGATTCAATCGTAGATGTTATGGATCTTAAGGAGGATTTAGACAAACTCAATTCCTGATCAGAAAAGTGGCAGATGCAGTTCAATTTAGATGAATGCAAGGTTCTGAAGCTCGGGAGTGTTCATAGCCTAAGAACTTATATGTATAATAACGTAGAACGTAGCCATACAGATTGCGAAAAGGACCAAGCAAACTTCAACCAAGACAGCAGTGCCAAAGCGTACATAATAAGGCAAACAGATTACTGGGATTTATATCGAGAAGTGTAAGCAATAGAAATCCAGAGGTTATATCACAGCTTTATAAATCATTAGTAAGGCATCACCTAGATTACGCAGGTCAGTTCTGGTCTCCATATTACAGAATGGATAACAATTTGTTAGAAAACATTCAGCGTAGAATGGCTAAATTAAGACATAGCATTAGAAATCTTCCATATGAAGAAAGATTGAAGACCCTTAAATTACATTCACTTGTAAGACGAAGAATGAGGGGATACATGATCGAGGTATACAAGTGGAAAATGGGACTAGCACATGAGTAAATAAAATTATTAAAGCTTATTTCTTGGGTAGCATTATAAATTGAGTTGAGCAAATATTCTGTTAGTGGGATGGATTGTGAAGGACCTGCCTAGGATGGGCCAACAGGCATGCTGCAGTGCTCCTCCTTTCTTATGTTCTTACTTAATACATAGATGGTTTTCGATAAATATTTCCCATGTACTAGCCAGCAGGCCTGCAGCACTCTTTATCCATTCTCATCTACTTATATCACCCATCATTGAGTATCTCTCGGTAATTACAAAGAGAGATGTGTATGTGCATGTTTCTTGTAATTCTAGCCTTGATTTAACAAAAAGAATACCAGATAGTAGCATAACAATGTTTATACCACCTTAAGGAAAATCGTGTAGCCAGATAATGCTGACATGTGACAATAGTAATAACAACTGTGTAAAATAAAAATAAGCTTTAGGTAATCGGTGCCTGAGCAGGAAGTCCATCTACTTTCAAAAATGTACGTCACGTTTCTTATAAACTTCTTGGGAAGCTCTGAAAAAAGGTTGAAAAAATAGGTGGGTGATAATGATTAGCACTGATGTGGACCTGACTAATATCTGCCAATAGGCTTGCTGCAGTGTTCCTCTATTCTTAATTTCTTTTCTGTTTCAATTTTTTAATAAATAAACAATATATGTAAAAAAGTATCTGTTTATTAAAAATATAAACACTTTAATATTAAGCACAATATAATGCAATAATATATTAATCACAAATAATAATAATATTAATCAGGTGTCAACCAGATGACGTTGACACCTGACTTGAGCTAATGGGTGACCTCACCTAGGAAATCTCCAGGGTATAAAACACCATGTGCAACTCACCTTATTCACATCACTCTTCACCTTCATACTAGAAAGTCATACGTTTAACACATGTAGTCATCATGATAGCCCAGTGCTTCACCAATGGAATTCATATGACGGAGGAGCAGACAAGTGTTCTCAAAATCTCCATCAATAAACTCACTGTTATGAATAAGAAAAAACCTAAAACATGCCTCCAGAAATACGTGTGCGTCCGAAATATTCTTCGACGAGCAACAGAGGATATGGCGATAGAAAGGAAGATCTCTCTCTGTGACAAATCTCAGTCAAACAACAAAAATAAATTTTTTCGAATGTCCAAAATCTCTCACTCAAGACACATTCCATTCAATATCTCGCGATCCATGCAGTCGCCCAATCAAACTCTACAGGAGCGTATTCAAGGATCTCGTTGTCCCGAGCCTCACTGTTCTGAATCTCCCCGAACAGCACCTGAAGCATCCAATAATTCGCAATTAAGCGACACTCGATCTAAAATCTCACGAAGCAGAGAGTTTTCCATACAAGAACTTCATACTATTCTTCAAGGATCTTGCATTCCAAAACCTCACTGTCCAGGAGCACCCCGAAAACCCCCTCGAAACAATCACTATTGTCGCTGGTGACATGACTTTTGACCAGCTTCAAGAGATATTAAAGTCTGTAAGTCAGGATAAACTGATGCTAAAGCAAACACTATAACACCAACATCAAGAAGATATAGAAACCCATTTAATATAGCGGCAATCACAATGAAGACATGCACAATGCCTCCAACGATTATGTCTTTGTATCCTTTGCAATACATGTTTAAAAGTTGACAATGTAGTACCTTTGATACACCTTTGAAGAGTTTCGAGAGTATCTACTCTCTGAGCCCGGCCATGGGCCAGGCTCGTCTGGTGCTTGCCTGGTCAACTAGGCTGTTGCTGCTGGAGGCCCGCTGCCCCACATATCCATCACAGCCTGGTTGATCTGGCACCTGGTGAAGATATTTGTCCAGTTTCTTCTTGAAGGCTTCTACACTGGTTCCAGCCGTGTTTCGGATATCTTCTGGTAAGATGTTGAATAGTCTGGGACCCCGGATGTTAATACAGTGCTCCCGTATTGTCCCCACCGCACCCCTGCTCCTCACTGGGTTTATTTTACACTTTCTCCCATATCTCTCACTCCAGTATGTTGTTATGGCAGTGTGCAGATTTGGGACCAGGCCCTCAAGTACTTTCCATGTATATATTATCATGTATCTCTCTCTCTCCTCCGCTCCAATGAGTACATGTTCAAGACTTGAAGGCGTTCCCAATAATTTAGATGTTTCAATGGCTCAATGTGAGCCGTAAACGATCTCTGGATTTTTTCTAGCTCTGCTATTTCTCCTGCTCTGAACGGGGCCGTCAGCACTGAGCAGTATTCTAAGTGGGGGAGCACTAGCAATTTGAATAGTGTCACCATCGGCATTATTTCCCTTGTTTTGAAAGTTCTCAATACCCACCCCGTCATCTTCCTGGCTGTTGTGATCTTTGTCTTGTTATGGTCTTTAAACGATAGATCAGCAGACATAATTATTCCCAAGTCCTTTACGTGTTCCTTTCGTTCTATGTGGTGACCCTCTTGCGTTTTGTATATAGTGTTCCTTTTGAGTTCTTCATTTTTTCCATACCTAAGCAGCTGAAACTTATCACCATTGAACGTCATGTTGTTCTCCACTGCCCATTGGAAGACCCTGCTTATGTCCTCCTGTAGTTTTTCAGTGTCCTCTACCGTAGTGACTTTCATGCTTATTTTAGTGTCTTCTGCAAATGATGATAAAAAAGTGTGCTGGGTGTTTTTATCTATGTCTGCTATGAGGATGAGAAACAGCAGAGGTGCCAGGACAGTGCCTTGGGGCACTGAGCTTTTGACCTCGCTGATGCTGGATCTTGCCCTGTTCACTACTACTTTTTGGTGTTCTGTGTGTTAGGAACTCAAAAATCCATCTGCCTACCTTCCCCGTAATGCCTATGGCCCTCATTTTGTGAGCTATCACTCCATGATCGCATTTGTCAAACGCCTTTGCAAAATCTGTGTAAATCACATCTGCGTTTTGGTCGTCCTCCAATGCCTCCGTAATTCTGTCATAATGGTTCAGCAGCTGAAAGAGCTTAGATCTAGGTGAAATTCCAGAGGCCTTAAAGAGTGCAGACATAGCTCCTTTGCATAAGGGAGGTAGTAGAGCACTAGCTAAAAATTACAGACCAGTAGCCCTCACTTCTCACATCATAAAAATCTTTGAAAGAGTGATGAGACGGCAGATTACAAAGTTCATGGACCAGCACAACCAACATAACCCGAACCAGCATGGCTTTAGAGCGGGTCGATCATGCCTGTCACAGCTGCTGAACCATTATGACAGAATTACAGAGGCATTGGAGGACGACCAAAACGCAGATGTGATTTACACAGATTTTGCAAAGGCGTTTGACAAATGCGATCATGGAGTGATAGCGCACAAAATGAGGGCCATAGGCATTACGGGAAGGTAGGCAGATGGATTTTGAGTTCCTAACACAAAGAACACAAAAAGTAGTAGTGAACAGGGCAAGATCCAGCATCAGCGATGTCAAAAGCTCAGTGCCCCAAGGCACTGTCCTGGCACCTCTGCTGTTTCTAATCCTCATAGCAGACATAGATAAAAACACCCAGCACACTTTTGTATCATCATTTGCAGATGACACTAAAATAAGCATGAAAGTCACTACGGTAGAGGACACTGAAAAATTACAGGAGGACATAAGCAGGGTCTTCCAATGGGCAGTGGAGAACAACATGACGTTCAATGGTGATAAGTTTCAGCTGCTTAGGTATGGAAAAAATGAAGAACTCAAAAGGAACACTATATACAAAACGCAAGAGGTCACCACATAGAACGAAAGGAACACGTAAAGGACTTGGGAATAATTATGTCTGCTGATCTGTCGTTTAAAGACCATAACAAGACAAAGATCACAACAGCCAGGAAGATGACGGGGTGGGTATTGAGAACTTTCAAAACAAGGGAAATAATGCCGATGGTGACACTATTCAAATCGCTAGTGCTCCCTCACTTAGAATACTGCTCAGTGCTGACGGCCCCGTTCAGGGCAGGAGAAATAGCAGAGCTGGAACAAATCCAGAGATCGTTTACGGCTCACATTGAGCCATTGAAACATCTAAATTATTGGGAACGCCTTCAAGTCTTGAACATGTACTCATTGGAGCGGAGAGAGAGAGATACATGATAATATATACATGGAAAGTACTTGAGGGCCTGGTCCCAAATCTGCACACTGCCATAACAACATACTGGAGTGAGAGATATGGGAGAAAGTGTAAAATAAACCCAGTGAGGAGCAGGGGTGCGGTGGGGACAATACGGGAGCACTGTATTAACATCCGGGGTCCCAGACTATTCAACATCTTACCAGAAGATATCCGAAACACGGCTGGAACCAGTGTAGAAGCCTTCAAGAGGAAACTGGACAAATATCTTCACCAGGTGCCAGATCAACCAGGCTGTGATGGATATGTGGGGCAGCGGGCCTCCAGCAGCAACAGCCTGGTTGACCAGGCAAGCACCAGACGAGCCTGGCCCATGGCCGGGCTCAGAGAGTAGATACTCTCGAAACTCTTCAAAGGTATATCAAAGGTAGCTGTGACAGGCATGATCGACCCGCTCTAAAGCCATGCTGGTTCGGGTTATGTTGGTTGTGCTGGTCCATGAACTTTGTAATCTGCCGTCTCATCACTCTTTCAAAGATTTTTATGATGTGAGAAGTGAGGGCTACTGGTCTGTAATTTTTAGCTAGTGCTCTACTACCTCCCTTATGCAAAGGAGCTATGTCTGCACTCTTTAAGGCCTCTGGAATTTCACCTAGATCTAAGCTCTTTCTCCACAGAATACTAAGGGCTCTTGCTAATGGTACTTTGCACTGCTTTATAAATAAAGCATTCCATGAATCTGGTCCAGGTGCTGAGTGAGTGGGCATGTTGGCCATTTCTTTTTCGAAATCTATGGGATTTGTACTAATGTCGGTTTGGTGGTCTGCGCAGCCTTCTGCTGGAGTGAAAAATATTTCTGCATTTTCTACCTTGCTGTCATTTAGTGGGTTGCTGAACACTGACTCATACTGTTCTTTTAGGATTTCACTCATTTCCTGTTCACCGTCCGTATACGAATCTCCTCTCAATAATGGTCCAATTCTACAGGTAGTTCTTAGCTTGGATTTTGCATAGGAGTAGAAATATTTTGGGTTTCTTGCAATATCCTGTATGGCTCTTTGTTCCCTTTGTACTTTTTCTGTCAGGTATGACATCTTAAGTTTGTGCTCTAATTCCGTGTATAAATGTATAAAGTTATACATTGAATTTTGAGTTTATATCCCAGATCTATACTTGCCTAAATAATATGGTAAATATGTTTTGATATTCAGTTACTGGATATAGAACAGTGCAGTTCCAAAAGGAAAAAAGCATATTTGTTCAATAAAAAATTTAATACCTATGAAATCCATCAATAAAATAATGCATGTAAGTTGGATTTGAGAGGGATGTATCCAGTAGATTTGTAATACTGCCTTTCATTGAATACATTGTCAATAAAGATTCGCATTATTCTGCATTTGTATCTTTTTTCCATAAGAAAAAATAAATGTAATCAAATGCACTCGTATAAATCAATAAGTCACTGCACATGCACCTTAAGTCAGTTCCTGACTGACCGGGCTGTGGTTCGAACGTCAGTTTGCGTGCAGCTAGCAGTAACAGCCTGATTTATCAGACCCTGATCCACAATGAGGTTCGGACTCAGACCGAGCCGCGGGGGCGTTGACCTCGAAAAATCACTGCAGGTAAACTCTAGGTAATATATACAAAGATGAATGTATATCACTAAATACATGATGCTTGGGTTTCGGAAGCAAGTTTTCTCGTCTTCAGAATATTAATGATTCATTTTAAAAGAAGAATTATGTACCATAAGTTAAGTTCGAGTTCATGGAAATTTGAAATTTTACTGATATACGTTGTTTATAATATATATCAATGACCTTGATGAGGGCATTACTAGTGATATGAGCAAATTCGCCGATGACATGAAGATAGGTAGGATAATTGATTCAATCGTAGATGTTATGGATCTTCAGGAGGATTTAGACAAACTCAATTCCTGATCAGAAAAGTGGCAGATGCAGTTCAATTTAGATGAATGCAAGGTTCTGAAGCTCGGGAGTGTTCATAGCCTAAGAACTTATATGTTAAATAACGTAGAACTTAGCCATACAGATTGCGAAAAGGACTTGGGGGTTATGGAAAGAAGCAAACTTCAACCAAGACAGCAGTGCCAAAGCGTACATAATAAGGCAAACAGATTACTGGGATTTATATCGAGAAGTGTAAGAAATAGAAATCCAGAGGTTATATCACAGCTTTATAAATCATTAGTAAGGCATCACCTAGATTACTCAGGTCAGTTCTGGTCTCCATATTACAGAATGGATAACAATTTGTTAGAAAACATTCAGCGTAGAATAGCTAAATTAAGACATCGACTCCAGGCCGAGGGACTGATTACGTGTCTAGGGTTCTCTGTGGACTGGACACTTTTGCTCTGTGAAGTGAACCAAGATGCCGGCCATTGAGCAACTTTACCAGCAGCTTAAGGAGGAATTGAGGGTAGCGAAGCTTGAGATTCGGCGATTGACGGAGGAAAACAAGAGGATTCGTAGTAGTCCTCCTGTTGTGAGTCCTCAGGTCAAGAAGGGAACCTGGGCAGTGGCCGGACTTCAAGGAACGAAGTTGAAGATCAAGAAAACGAATGGAGAGTTAGAAACGATGAAGAAGAAAGAGACTGCTGTGGAAACATCGAATGCCTTCTCTGTGCTACCCGATGAATGTGAGACGACTACTGGGAACGTCACGACGAACGACACAAAGGAAGGTAAAAACATTGTTGTTGTTGGGGATAGCCAGGTTAGGTATATGGATAGGGCATTCTGCTTGAAGGATAGGAGTAGGAGACAGAGGGTTTGCTTTCCTGGGGCTGGGATGGAGGATATTGTTAGCCGGCTTGACAACATCATGAACGGTAATGGGATCAATCCTATTATCTGCCTCAGTGCTGGAGGCAATGATGTAGGCAAGTGTAGAAGTGAGGATTTAGTTAGAAGGTACAGGACAGCAATAGACATAATTAGGAAGAAGAGGGGGCGCCCTGTTATATGTGGCATTTTGCCAAGAAGGAGTGTTGGAAATGAATGGCTGTCCAGAGCGATTGGTATAAATTGCTGGCTGGACAAACACTGTAAGGATAATGCAGTCCCATTCATTGACAACTGGGACCACTTTTATGGCCGAAATGACATGTATGCCAGGGATGGGGTTCACTTATCCAGGGCAGGTGTAGAATTTCTCTCTAGCTCAGTTGAGGATGTTGTTAGGGCTTTAAACTAGGATTAGTTAGAGGTATGGGTTTAGGAATGGTGAATAATGAGGGTCAAAATATTGATTCAGGCTTCGACATCATAAATCTTAACAATAACAGTAACCCGAGTAACACAGGGTAATAATAGTAACAGAAATTGTGTAAAACAAAAGCTGAATATGAAAAAGGTTCACAAGAAGATACATCTCAATGTATTTTACACTAACTGTCGAAGCGCCAGAAATAAAATTAACGAATTACGTTTGGTACATGTGCTGGGAACTTTGATGTCATTGCAATAACTGAAACATGGTATAATATATAGAGTCGGATATGATTGCTGAGTGTCATATTCAGGGGTTTAAGTTGTTCCATGTAAATAGATATAATGGGAAAGGGGGTGGAGTTGCATTATATGTACGAGAAAATATATATTTCTGCATAAAAACAGGCATAAAAATAGATGGATCATTAACAGAATCTGTTTGGGTAGAGTTTCAAGAAGGTCAAGAAAAACTGATTGTAGGTGTAATATACCGACCTCCAGGCTTGGATCACGATGAGGGAGGCTTCTTTGGGACGAAATTGTTAGGGCTTCTAGACACAATAACGTAGTGATAGTAGGGGATTTTAACTTTAGTCAAATTGACTGGACTTCTTTGACCGGTAATCTGGAGTCCAGTGACTTTATGGAAGTAGTTCAGGACTGTTTTCTGAAGCAGTGTGTGACGGAGCCTACCAGAGGTAATAATTTGCTCGACCTAGTCTTGTCAAATAAAGAAACCCTTGTAAATAATCTGGAGATCACTGAAGAGCTTGGCGCAAGTGATCACAAATCCATTACTTTTAATATTACCTGGGAGTACGAGAATAGGGATAATACGGTAAAAGTTCCTGATTTTCGTTCTGCTGACTATACTGGACTTAGAGAACACCTGTCTAATCTCGACTGGGGTAATCTAGCTAACGATTACGATGGGATCTGCATTTATGATTTTTTTCTTAATAATGTACAACGTGCACAGAGATTATTTATTCCCCAGAGAGAATTTAGGTCAAATAATAACGATCCCAAATGGATTAACAGGAGGCTAAAACATCTATTAGGGGAGTTTAGTTTGATATCTTTATTATGCACCCCATACCCATCCTGTGGGCGGTAGTCAAAAGATTACAAAGGTACATAATGGGTCCAGGGACTGGACCTCAAAGTTTGATAGCTGAGCAAGTTACAAAGGTAATGAACTCAGATGGTCACAATCATGACAAGTTACAAAGGTATTTGCAGATTACAGAGGTATATATAGGGTCCAGAGACTGGGCCCCAAAGTTTTGATAGCTGAACAAGGTACAATGGTAATTAATTCACTAGTTACAAGGTAATGAATCATGTAAGTAAATTTACTTACGTCTGTACATGGTTGCACTCATGAACAAATTATAAAGCAATGAGCAATCTATTAGTCAGAAAAGAGGAATTTATAGGCGCATCAAAAGAGGAGATGTTAACCTTATTGACCAATATGTTCAGTTGAAAAGAGAAGTAAAAAAAGGGATTAGAAAGGCTAAACGTGACTATGAGATTAAGGTTGCTAATGAATCAAAGACTAATCCAAAAGGGTTCTTTCAAGTGTATAGGACGAAGGTGAGGGAAAAGGTAGGACCTCTGAAAATTGGGAATGGACAGCTGACGGATAACGAACTGGAAATGTGTTATCTATTTAATGACTATTTTTGTCAGTCTTTACACAAGAAGACGTAAATGAGATTCCAGAAATTAACAATTATTCAGTTCCTGAAGAATTCAAGTTAACTAATATTACTGTCCGAGGGACATGGTTATCAAACAGATAGATAAACTGAAGCAAAATAAGTCCCCGGGACCCGACGAGTTGTTTTCCAGGGTACTTAAAGAATGCAAGATGGAACTTAGTCAGCCATTAACGAATGTGTTTAATACGTCCATCCTAACTGGTATTGTGCCAGAGATGTGGAAGATAGCTAATGTAGTTCCTATATTCAAATCAGGGGATAAGTCAATTCCATCAAATTACCGTCCAATAAGCCTCACATCTATAGAAGGCAAATTATTAGAATCAATTATAGCTGATATTATTAGAAGTCACCTTGAAGAACATAATTTGATTAATGAATCTCAGCATGGGTTCACGAGAGGTCGTTCCTGCCTAACAAATTTACTGACGTTTTTCAATAAAACATTTGAGGCAGTAGACAGTGATAAAGAATATGATATAGTTTACTTGGATTTCATTAAGGCCTTCGATAGAGTACCTCACAAGAGACTCTTAAGAAAGGTGGCAGCTCATGGTATAGGAGGTAAAGTTCTAGCATGGATAGAGGCATGGCTTACCAATAGAAAGCAGAGAGTTTCCATTAATGGGGTCAAATCTGAATGGGGATTAGTCACTAGTGGCGTTCCACAAGAATCAGTTTTAGGCCCATTGTTGTTCATAATTTACATAAATGACCTTGATGAAGGAATTGCAAGTGACATGAGTAAATTTGCTGATGATACAAAAATAGGCCGTATGATTCATTCTGAGAAGGATACCAGTGAACTCTAGGAGGATTTGGACAAATTAATGTCTTGGTCTGAAAAGTGGCAGATGAAGTTCAATGTGGACAAGTGTAAGGTACTACTAGTCCTTGGTAATGAAAATATCCCTCGAATTTATGAACTAGGTGAAGTAGAGCTTGATCATACAGAATGTGAAAAAGACTTGGGAGTCATGGTAAGCAGGCATCTAAAGCCAAGACAACAGTGCCTAAGTGTGCGCAATAAGGCTAACAGATTACTAGGATTTATTTCAAGAAGTATAAGCAACAGAAGTCCAAAAGTTATTTTACAGCTCTATACATCACTAGTGAGACCTCATTTGGATTATGCAGCTCAGTTTTGGTCTCCTTACTACAGGATGGATATAGATTCATTGGAGAACATACAAAGAAGAATGACTAAAATGATTTACTGTATAAGAAATCTCCCGTATAAAGATAGACCTCAGACAATGGGGTTGAGCACTTCACCTGGGAAGCACATCAACAGAGCTCCACGTCTGCTGTCAATGCCAGTCTAGCTGAGTCAGCTGACAGTCAGCCACCGAGCTCAGCTGACCGGGGCTTCACGTCTCCAGATGTTCCTAGTCTTGCTCGTGTGGTATACAACCTGAAGTCCCACATAGGACTACTGGAGAGACAGCAATTTCTCCTGAAGCAACAACTTGAGCAGCACAAAGAAAGATGT
>WNWK01051672.1:0-12413 GCA_009830355.1 Cherax destructor
AAGATCAAAAAAACCCCTCCCCCTTCCTCTTTTTAAATGTCTTGCACAGCCTAAATGTGCTGGACCCAAATTTTCCATCTTGTTTCCCGGGGGGATATTATCATACCCTCATTTGA
This sequence comes from Cherax destructor, assembly GCA_009830355.1. Lineage (NCBI taxonomy): Eukaryota > Metazoa > Arthropoda > Malacostraca > Decapoda > Parastacidae > Cherax > Cherax destructor. Next base: position 117 of record WNWK01051672.1, read on the forward strand.
TTTTTTTACAACCCCCAAAAAAATATCATACAATCTAGCTTATATTGACTTTCATAAAAAACTGAACAAAAAAAAAAAAAAAAGAGATTTGAGCATGAGAAACTAATAAACTTTTTTTTGAATGAAATCCTATTTTTTTTTTCACTTAAAGTGCCATGCACCAAGTTAGGGAAAAAGGGACCCGCCAGAAGAATTAAGACTAAATTTTATTTTTTTATATACAGTGGGCCCCCCTTTTAAACCCCCCTTAATAATATAATTTCAAATTATGCCCAAAATTTTTAACAAGTGTTTTTCAAATATTTGTTTACATTCTTTTGGAGCACATCTCTCTATTTTTTAAAATAATCACTCTTGGGCACATTAAATGTCTTATTTTTTGATCGGGTTTTTTTTTCGGATATGACTTGAAATGGGCAGTAAACTGGTATTTTTTTAAAAAAATTTGTTGAACATGTGAAATATTACAAGATAAGTGGTCCCTCATTTACAGGCCCCAAAAATCGCCCTTTATGTAAGTTTTTTTTTTTAAATCTTTTGAAGTATATTTTGGGGGTAAAAGGACTAGTCTATTTTACTTTTTCCCTTTGGGGGATAAATTGTTTGGTAATGGCATTTTAAACAGCATTCTCGAAAAAAAAATTTTAAATCGAGGCCCCACTGTATTACTTGGCATTAATTTTTTTTTACAATATCACATTAAATTTTGCTCTACTCTGGCTTCTGTTGACTTTCATAAAAAAAATAAAACAAGAAGAGAGATTTGAGGGGGGAATTAATAAACTGTTTTAAGGCCATCACCAAGTTAGAAAGATGGAAGAGGGAAATTAAGATTTTTTTATTTTTTCTTCCAATAGGTTTTTATCAGTTTCATTTATTGTTTGTGCATAACCATGTATGTAATAAAGGGTTTGTAGTTTTTTATAAAAATTTATCGTAAATTTAAATCTTATGAAATTATCATGGCTTAATTTTTTCACAATATCTTTTTATAGATCACCTAATGTGGTTTCTGTTGACTTTTTCAAGAAAAACTGAAAAAAAGATTTGACAAAAAAAAAAGTGATTTGGATTGGGAATTTAAATAAAAAATTTTTTTGAACACAGTCCACGGTATATTTTATTATTTTGTGGTGCCATGCAACAAGTAAACAGAAAAAAAAGGAACACTACTTAATTTTTAACAATATCTCCTTAACTATCACTCTAACCTGGTTTATACTGACTTTCATGAAAAATTGAAATTAATGGGATTTGGGAGTGGGAAATTGAATGAGACTATTTTGAATGAAATCCTATGGTTCATTTTTATTTCAATGGTCTTGCACAAAGTTAAGGAAAATGGAACCAGCCAGTGAAAGAATGAATTTTGTGTACTTTATTTTCTCCATTGGTGTTTGATCAGTTTCATTTTTTTGTTGTTGTACATATATAATTAGATGATATATGTGCAGTAAACTCGTATTTTTCATAAAAATTTGTCAATAAATGTGAAAACTTAAGATTATAACATTGAGGATTACTCATTGTACAAGACTTATCTTCACCGGTTTTAAAAATTGCAAATAGGTGATTTTTTAACACCAGGATCATGGTATGTTACGGCCCAGATCACTCCCTGCAGGGGGAGGCTGTTTGTTTACATTACCCCTCACTCTCCCTCACACTATCCCCCACACTACTAAGACAGTAGAGTTGCCCAATGTGTAGCAGAGGCCCTTGCCTGCCTCCCAAGTTTTTAAGTGGACCCGGGGTTTGTAAAAAATCGATTTTGGACCCCATTTTCATTCAGTATTTCATAACACAATATAATGGTTTTTTTTTTTTTAATTCTTTCTTTTTATTTAATTTAATTTAAACTTAATGTCAGTAGCCATCCCCTGACATGAAAAATTGCAAAATCTAATAATTGGGTAAAATTCTAGCGACGGGGTTTGACTGTTGTGCGATGTGCACATGTCCCAATAAAATCTGCACACTAGGAGAAAAGGGACTGTTTTATGTATTTCCGACCCTGTTGTTCAAGTGTAAAGGGGTGTTTTTTGTGGCTTTTTAAAAAACCCTTGGGCATATTCTTGAATGTGATAAAGTGTAGAATTTGATGATTATCATGCTTTTAGCTATTTTATTTAATTCATAGTTTTTTCAGTTCTTTATTTTCGAAAATTTAAATAATTTAACATGGCCTCCCTTGCATCCCAAAAAAATAAGTTCTGGACTGTAATAAACTTCAAACAAATTTTCCAAATTTCTCTCCCTGAGAAAATTACAGTTAAGAAAAAAAGCCCTAAACCTGATATTTAAATATTCCAGGGCCCGGAATAAACAACAACAAGAAGTATATTCGTAGCTTTTTGAATGGTACCAATGGAAAAGTTGGTTTTTCGGCTGTGAAGAAAAATGCATTGGTTTGCTTCCCGTGTTTTGTTTGGAGGTGATGTAACGTGGACAAAAGACATTTTTAGAAATATAAACAAAATTATTTGTAGGCTTATGGTCAGTGGCCCTTAAAAACCCCAAAAAAACACCTCCACCAGTCCTCACATTCGTAGAATTTTTTTATTCATTCTAGGTATATGTCATGTTTTCTAAGTTATTAATATTGTTTATTATGTCATATTGATGGATTATGATAGAAAAAAAGTGTTGATATTAGTGTCATTGAAGGACTATTTTTTCCTGTCTCCAAGAGTGAAAATCTGAAACCCCAACAAGTTTTTAAATTGTGACGAAACGGGCCTGTTTTGGAAGAAAATATCCAATAGGACCTTCATCACACAGGAGGAAAGACACTGCCAGGCCCAAAACCCTATGAAAGACAGGCTAACTCTCATGTTGTTAAATGAATGGGGATTTCAAAGGAAGCCTTTTTCTTTATCATTTGAAAACTCAGGGCAAGAAACACAATGTCCAAAAGAAAAGATTGTGTGTGAGGGAAAACAATCATAATGCATGGGTCACAACCCAAATTTTTAAAAAGGGGGTTGATGATGTGTTTGGCCCAAGAAACCCCCAGGAACTTGTTACCTGAAGCCCTTTTTTGGAGGGGGTTTCCCCCTTCCCAAACACTAACTCCTCCCTATTTTCCCAGGCCAGCATTATCTTCAAAAAAGGTATGTAATACTGATTTAATTGTTAAAAAAATATTTTTGTGAATATTTTTGCTGGGGTTTAAATTGAACATTAATTCTTAGGGGGAATATTTTTTCGTTGGCCATTTCAGTTAAACCCCTAGCCCGGGAACGGTTGGAACCAGGGTCCCTGTATTTGTATAATGCACATTTCTTACTGTTATGCACATAACAATTTAATAATAAAAAATGAAATATTACAGGGAAAGAAGAATATTTTCAAATTTTGGCTATTCCAACATTCTTCTAAAGACCACCGAACGTGTATCCATTCTAAAGAAGCATATGGACGCACATTCCATCCATCCTCAAAAGGTGGAATTTTTAAATCGGCCCTTTAAACCCCTTTTCAGGGTCGGCCGATTCTCGCTTTGGTTCTGGGTCCAAAGATTTTCATGAGCTCACCCCACCAGAAACGACAGTAAATTTGGGCCTAGTATGAGAGAATACATCTATGTGGTATGTGCACCAAAAAAAACAAATCCTGCAGCACACAGTGTAAGAAAAAAAAACTGAAACCTTTAAATTTTTGATTAAAAGCATTTTTGGGTTTTTTTTCCCATATTTTTTATAGTTGTATTTTAAATTTTTGGGCTCATTTATAGAATGGAAGATATATTACAGAAAAGAGATGATTTTGATTTTTTTTAGTACTGGAAATGGGCTTTAAAATGAGCTCAAAGTAGCGGAAATGTTCAATTTTTGCCGATGTTCAAAGTAAAAAAAATGACCTCACACGTTACGCGCCAGCTGGTGGGTCTTTTCGTTCACAAATGTGGTGATATTATTTTAAAAAATTACAATATTGCATAAAGTAAATCTTCCCTTTTGGTTTGAATAAAATTCATTATGTGAATAAAAAAAAAAATGGAATTCATTTGTAAAGACTGAAAAAGTAACTAATGAACAAAGGGAAAAGTTAGTTTTGCCCGGGGAAAGCCTGCATTGTTTATTCTCCCCCTTTTTAAAAGGAATATTTTGAACTTTTTGGGTTTAAAATTCAAATTACCAATTTTCCCAAAACCTTTATTTTGTGTTGAAAAGTTGACTGGGGGTTTCTTGTGCTCAATCGATAGAATAGAAGTAATATATGAAATAGCTAAAATTTGGTCACTGAAAATGTAATTGCCCCAAAAGGGAGTCAAAGTCGGCAAAAACGCCGATGCGTAAATATTTTAACATCAAAAAATTTCGGGGCATAATTTCGCAATTTTCAATCAAATTTTTCTTTTGTTTTATTACCTTCAGAAAAGATTCTTTACCATTTCATAAGAAAAAATAAAATTTTTTTTTTAAAATTCTTGGAATGGTGCCCCCTTCCAAAATTTGGGGCCCCGAAAAGGGGTTTAAAAAGAGTTCATGAAATTTTCTAATTTTAAAAACTGCCTTCTGAAATTCGTCAACATCAAATGCAAATCAAACCATTAGAAGCAACAGGGAATTTTTAAAAAACCAATGATGATAATTTTGTTTTGGTTTGAGCTTTTTTATCAGATTATCCTATGTTGAAGTAATTTACAACCAAATGCAATCTCGAGAAATTTGTGTGCTTAACCCTTTTTGGGGGCGGTGCCGATATTTTACGGCCCGGGCGGTCCGATATAAAAATTCGCCCCCTTAAAAAAGCGGAAAGGGTGGTACCCAATATGAAAAATTTTGGGGCAGTGCACAGTATAAAAATTCCCCGCAGCCCCCACTGCATAACGAGAAAAAATCCGAACGTATTTTCGTTTAAAACAGCACTTGCAGTCTATTTTCGTAGGGGTATTTATTGATGTATCTCGTTTTCTTGGTCTGATTTGATAGAATGGAAGATTTTACGAAATGGGATGATTTATGGTTTCATGATGACAAGTACATGGACCCCGGTTTCGTAAACCCGGGAAATCATTTTGTGATAATATTGTAAGTGCTTTGGGATTTTGGGTCTGACTAACCTACGGGGACATTTTCCCAAGGAGGGAATTGTTGGTAATGGCACTGAGCAGACTTCGGGTGAAGTTTTGAAACTGGGTCCACTGTCAGTGGTACCCACACTACGAATTTTCATTCCGAATGTGTTCAGTGCCATTCCCAAAACGTTTATCTCCATAAGAAATGATGTAAAATAGACTAGTCCTTTAGACCCCAAAATTACACTTAAAAACATTTTAAAAATAAATAAAAAAGGTGTTTTTACCATCGTAAGTCGGGGTACCACTGTCCGAAATTGAGCACAAAGTAGCGAAAATGTTCGATTTTTGCCGATGTTCAAGAGTAAACAAATCACGCCAAGCGTCCAATACACATCTACTGGTGAGTCTAATATTCTTTCACAAGTGCGGTGATATTATTTATACTGTTTTACAATGATGCAGTTGTATACATACAGTAAATCTTCTATTTTTGTGAGAAAAAAAATTCAAAATGGAAAAGCAAAAGTAATGTAAGAGGGCCTGGAGATGTGACTAACGAACAAAAGATGTTATTTTTGTGCCAGGAATCTCTGCCTTGTTTATTCTGGACCCCATTTTGAAATTGGCATTGTTTAATTGTGAAATTCCCAAATTGCAAAATTTTTGACCACTTTTTGGGTTGAATGAAATGGGGAGTTTCTTGTACTCAATCGATAGAAGAAATGGAGTTCTAGGAAGGGTATGATTTAGTAGAATGTAATATTGGAATTGGCCAAAAATAGGGGTCAAAGTAGGCAAAATCACCGATGCGTAAACATCGTCGAGATCGATAACTTTGCGAGCATAATTCCGTAAGTTTTCAATCAAATTTCATACTTTTGGTTTTTATGATCGGAAAAAGATTATCTATCATGTCATAAGAAAAATAATATTTTTTTTTCAAAAAATTTCGACCCTGAGAACGAGTTTGGAAGAGGGCCTGCTCGACCCCAAAGGGTTAAAATCAGTGAATATATAACAGATTTCAAAACTGCTATTTTAGAAATAAGAAACTCAAAGTACTGTGAGAATTCTTCAAAGACACTATGGCAGAAGCTAAGGAAGTGTGTGACTGTATAGTGTTGATATAATGGACAGATATTCTTCCACTAAACACTTTGTAGGGTAAAATTGTTCAACAAGAAAAGCTTCACTATTTTTTAAGAATGAACTTCCTACAAAGAGATAGTATTGACCACTGAAGCATACCCCATCATTGACAAAGATAAGCTTGAAACTGAACTAAAAGTATTCTATTGTAGATCTGATATGCATGAATATTGCAAATTAAATGAGCTGCTGAAATTTATCTTGAAAAATAATCTAGATGATGTTCTTAGCACAATTTTAAACCCTTTTGACTGTCGCAACCAACCTGAGTGCCTCCGTTGTCGAAAAATTTTAAAAAAAAAAAAAATTATTTTTTTTTATGAAATGATAGAGAATCTTTTCCGTGGTAATGACACCAAAAGTATAAAATTTTTATTAAAACTTGGGAGTTCGCCGCGGTTAGTGATCTCGGAGACAAAACGCATCGGAAATTTTCGCCATTTTGGGCCTATTTAGGCCAATTCCATTGTTCCAGTCACCAAACTCATTATTTTTTTAGAACTCCATTTGTTCTATCGAAGTACAAAAACCCCCAAATTTTCCGATTTCAACCCCCCAAAAAAAGTGGTGAAATTTGAAGGCAATTTATGCAAAATAAAAAGTTGTCAATTTCAAAATAGGGTCCAGAATAAACAATGCAGACATTCCTGGATAAAATAAGATGTTATCTGTTCATTAGTCACCCTTTAGGCCCTCTTATATTACCTTGCTTTCTATTTTTATTTTTATTCACGAAAAAAATAGAAGATTTCCCGTTATGCAGACTATTGCATTATTAAAAAATGGTATAAATAATATCAGTGCACTTGTGAAAGAATATTAGACTCACCAATTGATGTATTGACGCTGGGTGATTTGTTTACTTTGAACATTTGAAAAAATCAAACTTTTCCCCTATTTGAGCTAAATTTCAAGGTCGTTTTCATCAAAAACTAATCAAAATCATCTATATTTCGTAGTATGTTTTTATTCATCAAAAGAGACCATAAAAAAAAGAATACAACCATAAATACTATACGAAAATACACCTCAAAGACGGCGTTTTTAAAAAAAAAAAAGTCAGTTTTTTTTTTCCCTTATGCACTGCATGCACAGGATTTTTTTATACAGCCAATGACCAAACAGACCCATTCTTTAAAGTGGCCTACCAGCTTTCCCGCTTGATTTGAAGCCTAGAATTTGTGAGTACAAAATATACGCTGAAACAGTGGCTCATAAGATGAATATACGACCAAACAGTAAAGGGTTTAAACAATGGCAAAAAAATTTTTTGAAGCAGCACCCCATTAATTTTTGCTACAGCCACCACTGTCTACCACAGGAAATGAATTCCACTTTTGGGATGCCTTAACCCTTTTTAGGTCAACCCCATCCTTAACCCTTTTCAGGTCGAAACATTTTCGGAAAAGAAAATGATTTTTCATGAAATGATAGAGCATCTTTTCCATCATAATGACACCAAAAGTATGAAATTTGGTGAAAAAAAACGGAATTATGCTCTCTCAAATTGGGATTATGATATTTACGCATCAGGGTTTCGCCCCCTTTTAGCCCCAATTTTGGGCCAATTTCAATGTCTCAGTCTACTAAAATTATAGCATTTTTCTAGAATTTCATTTGTTCTATCGAATGAGTACAAGAAACTGCCAATTTACTGATTTCAACTACCCAATAAAGTGGTCGAAATTGGCAATTTCCCCAAATTTTCCCAAATTTTAAAAGATGCCAATTTCAAAATAGGTCCAGAATGAACAAGACAGACATTCCTGGCACTAAAATAACATTTTATCTGTTCATTAGTCAGGTCTCCCGGCCCCTCTTACATTACTTTTGTTTTCCCCTTTTGAATTTTTATTCAAAAAAAATAGAAGATTTTCTGTTATGTATACTACTGCATCATTGAAAAAACGGTATAAATAATATCAGCGCATTGGCAAGAATATTAGACTTGTCAGTTGATGTGTTTTGGGACGTGTGGCGTGATTTGTTTACTCATGATCATCGAAAAAAATTGAACATTTTCGCACTTTGCCTAAATTCAAGAGTGGACCCTCATTTCAACACTCCAAAACTTACCCTCATTCCAGAATGCTGTTCATGCTGTTACCTAACAAATTTATTCCCATAAGGAATGACGTAAATTAGTCGAGTCCATTTCAGACCCCAAAAAATACACTTATAAAAGCACTTAAAATAATAAACTTACATAAAAGGGTGAGTTTTGGAGTGTTCGAATAGCAGGGTCCACTGTACTTGTCATCGTGAAACCAATCAAAATTATCTCTATTTCTGTAAATATCTTCCATTCTATCAGATAAGACCAAGAAAACGAGAATACAACTATAAATACCATACAAATACTAGACTGCAAAGTCTCTTTTTTAAAACCCAAAAAACAGGGTTTGGGTTTTTTTTCCCCCTCGTTATGCACTGTGTGCTGCAGGATTTTATACTGCACACACTGACCACACAGACCCTTTCCCTTCTTTCAGGCCTACCAGCCTTTTCCCGTTTGATTTGAGGGAGCTAGAATTTATGCGTACTAGTATGTCAGACACCCTGGGCGTAAGACGACTAGTACGCAAAACCCTGAGAGGGTTAATGGAAATGGCATCCTTCATTAGAAGTACTGCTATAAATAATTTAAGTAATTTTACTAACCTTTTCATGGTTGAGGAACTGTAAAGCTCTACTAGTGAAAATAATGTAGATGACTTGAGAAGAGGTAGATGGCTTAGAAGACATAGATAGTGGGGGGTTATAAATGGCTGAGAAGACATAGACAGCTGAGGGCTCATAAATGACCAAGAAGATGTAGATTTCTGAGAACTAAACTGAGAACAAACGTTTCTTTTGCCACCACTTGCTTTAGAAACCATTGTTAATTTGCACTTTACTTAATACATGTTAATAAAGTCACACAAGATGCTCTAAATCATGGAAAATTACAGAATGAATGGTAAGTGCATATGTAAGTGAGCACAAACAATAAACTGGTGTGGGTGGCCTATGGCTTAAAGAACAATGAAAATAGACAAGTCCTTGCTGTGGCCATTTTGACCAGTATTGAACAAATTTTGGGAGTTAGCAGATTTGGCCTGATACTCTGAACAAGAAAACCAGATATTATTGCTATGGACAAAATGTGGAATTACTGACTTTTTTTCATTTTGTCCAATGATTAGAGTTCTTGGCCATTTTTTTTTGTCTGAAATTGCTGAAATCTATTAATAATAATCATAACTAAGTGCAAAACCTACAAGGGTCAAAACAGCAGGGTGGGGTTTGCTAAAGGTTTAATATGCTTGATCAGATACTAGCGGGGTGGAGAATATAGAGAGCTAGAGTTAGTAAGGGCAGTGTGAATTGCTAAAGGAAGATAATCAAAGTTTATGTAATAAATCTGTTGTTGTCAAAAATCTATTAAAGAGGGGTCCGTAATGAAAGGTTTTACTGTAATATTATAGCAGGGGGTTGAAGAACCTTTAATCCTCTTTTTTGACCTCTGTTGTTGTGAGAGAACATAGCTACAATAAATAGAACATATGTAACTACAGCCTGTTGATGTTGGTTCTTCAACCATTACAATGTTGTAGTAAATTTTTCCTTGTACAGTATAATAGCAAAAAAATTTAGTTGGCAAATTTCAAAAGTCATTTTTCCCATATGTCCTTCACTTCACATAAGACTAAAGAATAAAAGGGACAATACCGTGACGGAATAATGCAAATAACCCACATATGGAGAAAGAAACTAATGATGATGTTTTGGTTCGACTCGTACTCTTAGCTTGTTAATGGTCGGAGTTGGGCCGACACATCGTCGTAAGTTTTTTTTTCCCATAGTATACAGGTTATTTGTGTATTGTGTATTCACAAAACTATTTTTCATAAAGTTCCAGTTTTTAAAAAGCATATCCTGTGCATTATGTGGGCAATTTAGTCGTGATGGTTCTAATTTTTTTTCCATTCTAGGCTCTGCTAGTAGCCAGGATGAGAAGGCTGCATCAGCTATTCATGCAGTGCGTTTGATAATGAGCTGTTTGGCAAAGCTGTACAAGTACGTGTTGTAAGGGCTATGAACCAGCTCATTTCCTAAGAATTTTCAAGGGTAAGTTAAGCAATGAATTTTATAGGTAATCAAGATATGTATTAAAAGCATTTGCTTAACACTGGAATGTTTTCATTTGTAAATATCATTATGCAACCTTTTGTGAAAATGTTTTATTTGGTTAGATGGTCAAGTTTGTCATCTGGGCCATTCCATTTGGGGTTCTGTCTGTTGCCCGTGGTGGGGTTACATTGCTTTTTCTTTTGAAATAAAAATTAGATGAAACGTTTTAATTTAAGGAATATGTTGTCCTCAGTTTAATTGTTAAAAGTTTAATTTTTGTTTATAGTCACATTATGTTGGCTGGAACAATTTACAACTTACAAATTTTAAATGAAAACTGGATGATATTTTGTCTGTTCTGACTATTATCAAGTCCAGAACTGGAAAAAGAGTATGAAGCCAAGAGTCAGGTCAGAGCAATGGAATGTCAGAGACTTTGAAGGTCAGTCAGATTAGGTGTGTTCATTAAAATTAGAATACAGTGGTACCGAAGTTACGATATTTTTCGTTCAAGAATGCTGTTCAATGCCATTACCAAACGAATTTATCCCCATAAGGAATAATGTAAAATAGACTAGTCCTTTACACCCCAAAAAAATACGTACTTACAAAAGCATTTAAAAAAAATAAACTTACATAAAAGGGCGATTTTGGGGACCATCGTACCGAGGTACCACTGTACATTTGCCAGTGTCTTGGAGGTAAGCATCAAAAAAAAAAAAAGATTTTTGTTAGGATGGTGTATATAAGGGGCAATTCAGGAAGTGTCTGTGAAGCCTTGACCAGGTATAGAAATTAAAAAAAAAAGGCTAGCTTGGGATAATTATGATCTCAACATTACAAAAAAATACATTATTCGTGTCAGCAAGATGAAACATCCATTGTACTCTTTAACTATTTCACTGTTTCGGGGTATACAGTGGCCCCTCGTTTTCGGGGCATCTCCAAACTCGAACATTTATGTAAGTGTATTTTCGTAATGCTGTTGCAAGTGTATTTTGGGGTCTGAAATAGACTAACCTACGTGACATTATTTCTTAAGGAAGTAAATTGCCTGAATGGCACTTGAGCAGCATTCTGAACGAATTTCGGAAACCGGGGGACCACTGTATAATTGGGGCATATTTTTGGTAACATGTGGTTTTAATCAGTTTATATGATGGAGTACCTGTAGGAAAAAATGTGACATGCTCTGGGTTCTTTCCCATTTATCTTACAGTGAGCATACAGGCAAGTCCATTGTCTTACAGGGAAGGTCTACAATGCATACAACCTCCGCACCTCAAAACCGCTTGTTTCCTGCTGCAACCCAGCAGCCTCCACCGACACAACTCCCTGATAATCACACACCTTTTCCTACACCATCCCAATCAGCAACCTCCACCCACACAATCTGCCTGTACAATTTTCCCACGACCCACTGCCTACATCTACACCATTTTCCCATGGACACAGTTTCCCCATTATCTCTAAACTACACCTTAGCTAGCCTCACCTATACCATACTTGGCCTTTTACTCAAAAATGCCACCCACACACCTAATTGCTTAGTCACCTACTACCCTCATTACTGCCCACACCACCAACTGACACTACCCCCCCAGTCACTCATCATCCACACCACCACCCACACTGTTCCACCAACACAACCACTCCTTCCACCCACACCACTTCCCCACAAGCCTTCCACTCACACCACTTCCCACAGCTTCAAGCCAACACAGCTCCATGCCCACACCTTTCCTATGCTTTCACTACCCACACACCCTAATATGCTGTCCACACACTTGAGTCACGTAGCCACCCACGACCCTCATTACCACCACATCACCAAGCACACCCACCCACACTGGGCCACTGAAATTTAAAACTCACACTGTCACCATCACGCTGCCTCATTGCTCCTGCTTCCACACTTCTTCACTGTCCAGTATCCTCCACCTCCCAACACCAGACTCGGGTCCTGCCCCTACCCCACCACTGCTTGGTCTCTACCTCCCACACCAGCA
>WNWK01051673.1:0-12413 GCA_009830355.1 Cherax destructor
TTCCGTTAGTTTTCGATAAAATTTCATAATTTTGGTGGCGTTATGATTGGAAAAAGATTCTCTATCATATCATAAGAAAAAATAATTTTTTTTTTTTCCAAAAATTTTCGACCCCAGGAACACTTTCCTGAGAAGGCCTGTCGACCCCCAAAGGGTTAATGGACTTGAGTATGCTGGGGGTTAGCCAGTGACTATTTAATCTTTTAGTTGTGATTTGTTTAGTTTTTTTAGAGCAGTGCTTATTATAGAGGTATTGGGTCTTTTTAAGAAAATTATTAATACATAAGTCAGTATCTGGGAAGTTGTCTATTTCTGTTTGCCAGTCAATGTTTGTCATAGCTGTTATAAAGCTATTTATAGCTGTCTCATTATGTAGTCTGAAGGTAACTTTAGTAGTCTCTAGTGGTAATTTTCCGAGATTTGTTATGAGAAAGGTCGGGTAGTGGTCAGTGGTATTGTCTGTGATTATGCCTGATTTTAATGGGGATATGGTGTTAGTCCAGATATGGTCTAATAGAGAGGCACAGGTCTCAGAGATTCTCGTAGGTTTTGTTATTGTCGGGAGCAGCAAGCAGTTGCTCATAGTGTTTGTGAATTCAGTTACTAGTGGGTCCTGATCTTGTAGGAGGTTTATATTGAAGTCGCCTGTGAGGATTAAGTGGTCTTTGTTCATGTGTGCATCAGTAATCATGAGGTAGAGTTGTAGCTGAATGTGAAAGCTTGGATATTTGGCAATGGTAGGTTAATCAAAATAAAAGTATAAGATAAGATTGAGCAGTGAAGTATAAAATAAAAAATAGGGCAATAATAAATTTAAAATAAAATTGGGTAATAAAGCTTGAATATTTGGCAATAATAGGTTGATAAAAATAAAAGTATAAGATAAGGTTGGGCAATACTGTATAAAATAAGGGAGGGCAATAAGAGATTAAGATAGAATTGGGGGCAAAAATGTTATAAGTTGTAAAAATGTAAATGGTAATAATAAAAATAAAGAGATTTTGTAGTTATTAAAAACAAATTAAGACTATGAGGTAGAATTAAGACTATGAGGTAGAATGGTAATTGAATACAAAAGTGAAAATTCAATAGTAAGGGGGTATTAGAATTTATGGGGAACAAGATTTATGGATGATTCATAACACTAATCGTGGACAGTGGGTTTTAACTGCATGTTACTCTAATTCTGTTAACCCAGCCTCACTCAGGAATGTTTTTAGTTCATATTCTGTAGAGATGAAATACCTCTTCCCAGTGGGCTGTTTCCTAACTGCGATTTTGCCATCCCTCACAAAGCACTGATGAATTTTTTGGGCATTGCGTAATTTTCTTAGTCAATAAAGGAGGTTTTGTCTTGTTTTGGTAAGGCATTCATTGACGTATACATCAGATTTCCTAGCTATGGATGTTTTTAGGAGGTTATTTCTTTGCAAGCTGGTATTGAATTTTAGTAGCACTGTTTTTTTACCTGCTTGGTAGCCCATCAGTTTGCAATCTTCTAGTTCATCACTACGTATGTTTAGTCTAAGGTGGTCCTTGAAAAGTTGTAGGGTGGCCTCCATGCATGTCTCTTGGGTGACTGTAGGTGGGAGATGTTTGCTATTAACTACAACAGCGTCACATAGCTGTTGTTGATCATTATGGTCTTGGAAGTTGTTGATGACATCGGTAAGTTGTAGATCCACTCGTGATCTTTCTTCTATGATGTTCTTATTCAGTTGAGTGACTTGGTCTTTTAGAGTGTTGATGGTGTCCACGGACTGGGTGTGGGTGTTGCTTAGTTGTTCTAGAGTGCTTAGTTTGTCTTCCAGAGTTGTGATCTTGATGAGGTACTGTGCGTTGGAGGTTTTAAGCTCCTGCATTTCCTGGGTAAGCTTGGTGATTGTTTGGTTCTGGATTATAAGGAGTTTAGCTATTTCTGGGTCAGTAATCTTCTTAACATCAAATCCATGGAAGGAGTTATCTTGGACTGTGGCGGCGGCCATACTTGTTTTTGTCTGTTGGGTGTTATGGGGGTGCAGGTGGCTAATGGGGGTTGTGTACTGGCATGCCGTATGAGTAGTTTTCCTGGTAGTATTGCTGCTCTCACCTGTGATGTTAGGAGTCCTTAGCTGGTTACTGGATCTTCTTTTGTTGCTCTGACCCTTGGCCATTGACCGTGGCTTCAGATGAATAGTAGACGATGGGGAATGGGTGAATGTTGTGGAGTATCACTTCAGTGGCAGCGGGGCAGGTGGTGATAACTCGAGTCCTATTAGTTGGTGATTTGCATGTTTTTGGGTGATTTCTGCAGTTGATTTATATCATTCTGGGTATCCACATATGTTAGTGTTATGTGGGTCTTGATTAGGCCATCACAGGGCTGCTGGGAACCTCAGATGGAAGTAAAATTAGAGGACACGGTTCTTACTGCTTGCTGCCGCTGCCGCTGGGCGTATTGCAATTATATTAAGGGTAAATAACACTGAGCATTGTTGAAAGTAGTTTACAGTATGAGTATTTAGTTTAGGGTGAGTAGGTGGTTTTTGAGAAGAGTCTTAACACTTTGGGGGTCGACAGGCCTTCTGAGGAAAGTGTTCCTGGGGTCGAAAAATATTCGGAAAAAAAAAATTATTTTTTCTTATGAAATGATAGTTTTTTTTCTGAATCTAAATAGCTAAACAAAAAATTTTTGTGATCAATACTTACAGAGATATGGAGGCTTCAAGTTGACCCAAAACGAACCGATGACATCAACATCGGCGACTTCCGGTTGGCCAGTAATCGTTTTTTTTTTTTTTTTTTTTTAAAGTTGTTTTCTTATGAAATTTAATTTTTTTTTTCAAATAACTTTTATGGACTGTGAGACCAATATAAGTGCTGTTTTTCAAATATTCACTCGCTATTTCTTATAAAATAATGCCACAAAGTTTATTATCACTAGTTTGTTTACAAAACATATTTACAACAATGTACAATTATGTTTATAACTATTGTTCAATCATATATATACACATATTGAGTCACTGCAGATGTTTCTAGAAGTTCTGCAGCCTGTGGAAATCTCTGAAACATGGTTCCATGCACAGTGGTGTTTCACATTCCACACACATAAAACGAGTGTCTTTGCGTTGCTGTGGGCATCTTTTTTGTATGTGCACAGACATAACACCTCTTCTGAGCCTTTTTCTTGCAAGCAGTAGCAGGCAGTTTTGTTAGGAAGTGTTCACCACCAAGCCTCAGACGAGAGGGTAGTTGTTGGTAATTTCGTGAGCGGTTTTCTATTGCAGGTGGTGTTTCTTGGTACTTGGTGATTATTTGCCTGATAACAGACAAACAAAATTCGCCATATGGTGGTTTGTTTGTGGTCTTCAACTTATAAACATTATAAGCATTGAGCATGGAAATGTCCAGAATGTGAAAAAAGAGTTTTATGTACCACTTATAACTCTTTCTAACACAATCAGCAAACCCAATCTGCATGTCACATTTGTCCACTGAACGCATATTGAGAGTGTAGTCCATCACAGCTGCAGGTTTTAGAATGGGTTCATCGGTCTCTCTATTCACCCTGCCACTGTCTTCCATTTCATTAGGGTGAATTGATGACAACAGTGTGACATCTCGTTTGTCATGCCACCGAAATGCCATGATATCATTGGCAGCAAATGCCTGCACCTCACCTGTACGAGTGCCTGCACTGAACCTAGGCATATGCTTACGATTTGCACGCACTGTACCACACACATGTGTCAAGTTCACTCGCAAAAAATCACTGAGGGAGGAGGGGCTTGTGTACCAGTTATCAGTATATAATATATGCACGTTTCCAAGATATGGTTCCATCATTGTTCTAACCACATCACCAGAGATACCCAGTAACTTCCTGGTATCTTTCAATGTATTACTTCCAGTGTACACAATAATATCCAATACAAGACCACTGTAGCAATCACAAAGCACAAACAACTTTATACCAAAGCGTTTCCTCTTGCTTGGTATATACTGCTTGAATGACAGTCTACCTTTGAACAGAATCAGTGACTCGTCAATAACAAGCTTCCTGAAGGGATAAAAATACATATTGAACTTCTCTTTCAGATACAGAAACACATTCCTAATCTTACATAACCTGTCGGTTCTGTCAGGCCTGGTTTTGTCTGAAAAATGCAACATGCGTAGAAGTAGCACAAATCGATTCACTGGTATAATATCACTGAAAGCTGGTGTTGCAATCAATCTGTCTGTTGACCAATATGATTTGATACGGTGCTTATAGACATGCGGCATAAGCATTATTGTGGCAAAGAAAAGATACATCTCTGCCACAGTTGTCTCCTTCCACTGGTGTAGGTGTGATTTTGGTGAAAGAATCGTGTTTGCCATTGTGTAATCGAAGTATCTGTTGCTTTCTCTGATAATAATGTCTATCAGGGGTTCGTCAAAGAATAACTGGAAACATTCCAGTTCAGTGGCATTGTTCCCAAGTGGACAAGATGGGCGTAATCCACTGTGATTTTCATCAAACTGATGGGGATTGGGAATAAAATTGTCAGCTTCCTGCCAATCCCAGGTGCGGTCTGCTGGTGGGTACTGGATATTTACAGGTGGTTGTGGAAGTGGAGGTTGTAGTTGTGGGGGTTGGTGGGTGGGTAAGGGTTGCCTTTGTTGTAACTGAGCTGAGTCAGCGGCGTGGGTGCCAGCATGGTCCACTGCTGGTGCCTCGCGCGCCGCACCACCACCACCACTACCAGTTGCATGCACATTTCTCATACCAATTGCAACGCTATCATCATCATTTTCACTATCACTTCCTGTTGTACGCCCACGGGATGTACTCCGAGATGTACTCCTAACTCTTGGAAGAGCATATGGCACACTACCAGAGCGCATATACCGTCGTATATACTGACGCTTCACTGGTGAATATTCCTCTTCACTCGCGCTACTGGAACTATTTCGAAGGGCTTGGAGTTCATAGTCACTATCAGTATCATCACTATTGCTCACATCTGAGTCTGGGACATTAGAAAATAGGAGTTTCCGCCTTCGTTCTGGTACAACTGGCCGTGAACAAGACGCCACAGCACCAGAGGTGGACGGCTGTGGGTCGTCTGGGTTTTCCTCACTTATACCAGTATTATGGTCACTAGTTTCGGTCACAACCGCCTCAAAACCTTGAAAGTCACCTTCACTAACACCCCCATCGTTGTTAGAACTGTCACTGATGAATAAAAGTGTCCCAATTCGCCGAGGAGTATGGTGTTTCTTGCTGCGAGGCATGGTGGAGAAGGTGTACTGAAATGGTGTTCCCACAATGCACCACTGGGTGCCCGATTTTTTTCCTACTGCGCACACTGACCGCGCAGACCCATTCTCTCATCCCTAGGCCTACCAGCTGTTTCCTGCTTAATTTGAAGCCGCTAGAATTTACGCGTACTAGTACGGCACCAACCCCTGCTCGTAAAACGTACTAGTACGGCACCGACCCAAAGGGTTAAGAACACACACATACATACATACAACAGGCCTAGTGTCTAATCGACATGTGCCTAGGAAAAAATGGTAACTAACATTCCTTCCTTCCTACATTCCTTTCTTCCTACATTCCTACCTACCTACCTTCCTTTCTTCCTTCTGGTTTCTATATATATGCATATACGTATAGTCACTGGACACTTCATAGAACTGATATTTAGCTTCTGGAAGCTGGTTGTTGTGAGTGTGTGGACTTATAAATATGCTGAGTCAGGGTGCGGCTGCTGTCAAAATGACATTATACCATCACTCACTACCCTCACTGCCTTGTCAACACCATGGGGTCCCATGCTCTTCTTCCCCACAGTCCTTCCTACCTACTTACCTTCCTACTTACTTACCTACTTACCTACTTACTTATTTTCTTTCATTCTTTTTTCTTTCTTCCTTTTAGTATCCTGGGCTTTCAGTCACAAACTCCTCAAAACCATGAAATTCATCTTCACTGACACTTCCATCTTTGTTAGAGCTATCACTTGGGAAGAGAAGAGTCCCAGATTCGCCCGGAGTCAGATACAGTGGTCCCTCGACTAACGATTGTTCCACATAACAAAAAAATCGTGTAACGAAAGCTTTTTTCACTAAATATTTTTCTCAAGTAGCGATAACTCGTGTAGCGAAACGTACCAAACCTGTCCGCCTGCCCTGCGCTTGCGTTGTGAGGCGGACAGGACGCCAGTCTAGCATTGTTTACACTTGAGAGAACATTACCCAGTGCGCTCTTTCAAACATTCACAATACTTTTGTTGTGTTTATTGCTGGTTCAGTGATTGTCACTGTGAAATAAGTCACCATGGGTCCAAAGAAGCTTCACAAGTCGATAAAGGCTATAGCACCAGCCAGTGATAAAGTGTAGCAATGGAAATAAGTCACTCTGTCTTGACTTTTTTGGGTTATCCTAGGTATTCTACACATATGCTGCTATGTATGATAATCAATGTATAACTGGATTTGTGTATACCTGAATAAACTTACTTACTTAAGTTAAACGATTAATCGATAGAAAATGACGACACAAAACTTAACTTCTACAATGTTTGAGGATTATATAGGGACACTGAGAAGAGTGCCGTCCTCTGCCACCATCTCCTCCAAGGTAAGTGAAAGTATTTCTTATTTATATAAGATGTTGCAGGTGTATGGAATAGGAGGTAGGTTACTGAAAGCAGTGAAGAGTTTTTATGAGGATAGTGAGGCTCAAGTTAGAGTGTGTAGGAGGGAATTGGACTATTTCCCAGTAAAAGTGGGCCTTAGACAAGGATGTGTGATGTCACCGTGGTTGTTCAATATATTTATAGATGGGGTTGTAAGAGAAGTGAATGCGAGGGTCTTGGCAAGAGGTGTGGGGTTAAAAGATAAAGAATTAAATACAAAATGGGAGTTGTTACAGTTGCTTTTTGCTGTTGACACTGTGCTTTTGGGAGATTCTGAAGAGAAGTTGCAGAGGTTGGTGGATGAATTTGGTAGGGTGTGTAAAAGAAGAAAATTGAAAGTGAATATAGGAAAGAGTAAGGTGAATGAGGATAACAAAAAGATTAGGTGACGAAAGATTGGATATCAGATTGGAGGGAGAGAGTATGGAGGAGGTGAATGTATTCAGATATTTGGTAGTAGACATGTCAGCAGATGGGTCTATGAAGGATGAGGTGAATCATAGAATTGATGAGGGAAAAAGGGTGAGTGGAGCACTTCAGAGTCTGTGGAGACAAAGAACTTTGTCCATGGAAGTAAAGAAGGCAATGTATGAGAGTATAGTTATACCAACACTCTTATATGGGTGTGAAGCATGGGTGATGAATGTTGCAACGAGGAGAAGGCTGGAGGCAGTGGAGATGTCATGTCTGAGGTCAATGTGTGGTGTGAATATAATGCAGAGAATTCGGAGTTTGGAAATTAGGAGGAGGTGCGGATTACCAAAACTATTATCCAGAGAGCTGAGGAGGGGTTGTTGAGGTGGTTCGGACATGTAGAGAGAATGGAACGAGATAGAATAACTTCGAGAGTGTATAAATCTGTAGTGGAGGGAAGGCGGGGTAGGGGTCGCCCTAGGAAAGGTTGGAGGGAGGGGGTAAAGGAAGTTTTGTGTGCGAGGGGCTTGGACTTCCAGCAAGCATGTGTGACCATATTTGATAGGAGTGAATGGAGACAAATGGTTTTTAATACTTGACGTGCTGTTGGAGTGTGAGCAAAGTAACATTTATGAAGGGATTCAGGAAACCGGCAGGCCGGACTTGAGTCCTGGAGATGGGAAGTACAGTGTCTGCACTCTGAAGGAGGGGTGTTAATGTTGCAGTTTCATAACTGTAGTGTAAAGCACCCCTCTGGCAAGACAGTGATGGAGTGAATGATGATGAAAGTTTTCCTTTTCGGGCCACCCTGCCTTGGTGGGAATCGGCCGATGTGTTAATAAAAAAATAAAAAATTTCTTATTTATAAATTAAAGTGTAAATATTTCTTATTTATAAATTAAAGTGTAAATGTTTCTTAGTTATAAATTATGCACATTGTTTTGTGTGAATAGTGCTGATGGCCTGCTTCTGCCACCCCACCATGGCTTATGGTCAGTGGCCCTTATACTCAACAACAACAAACACACTACCACCAGTCTTACATCGTAATGACATGTTTTATTCATTCTAGAGTTTATATCATGTTTCTATGTTATTAATATTGTTTATTATGTCATATTAGATGAATTGTGCTAGATAAATAAGCTGTAGAGTTGATATTATTGTCATATTGAAGGACTATTTTGTCCTCTCTCCAAACAAACTCTCATACGCCAACAAGAGTCTTCAATAAAGGTAAAACTTATTTAACTGTTCATTTGTCCATTATAATTAGTGCTTTATATTTATTTCTCATTGTTTTCTGTATGTAAAAGTATAGTATTTATTCTTTAAAAAAATGAATTTTTGGTGAAAATTTTTGGGTGGAAATGGATTAATTGTATTTACATTACATATTTCTTATGGGAAATAAGGTTTCGAATTATGAATTTTTTGTGTTAAGAACTAGCTCCTGGAACGGATTAATTTCGTTACTCGAGGGACTACTGTATTCTTACCGCTAGGCATGCTGAACAAGGACTACTGAAATGCCGTTCCCACAATGCACCACTGGCTCCCCGATTTTTTTTATACTGCGCACACTGACCACGCACACTGATCGGGCAGCCACTGGTGCATTGTGGGAACACCATTTCAGTAGTCCTTGTTCAGCATGCCTAGCGGTAAGAATTATCTGACTCCTTGGCGCATCTGGGACTGTTCTCTTCCTCAATGATAGCACTAACACAGATGGAAGTGTCTCTGAAGATAAATTTCATGGTTTTGAGGAGTTTGTGACCGAAAGCAATGCCCAGGATAACAGAAGGAAGGAAGGAAGGAAGAAAGAAAGAAAGTAAGGAAGGAAGGAAGGAAGGAAGAGATGTGTGGAAGGAATGAAGGAAAGAAGAGATAAAAGGAAGGAATGAAGGAAAGAAGAGATTAGAGGAAGGAAGGAATGAAATATGTAAGAAAGGAAGGCAGAAAGAAAGGAAGGAAGAAAGGAAGCTAGGAAGGTAGGTATGAAGGAAAGGAAGGAGGTTGTGGGGAAGAAGACATGGGTCCCCTTTTGTGTTGACAGGTTGACAGGCAGTGTGGGGTGGTGAGTAATGGTATAATATGTCTTTTTGACAGCTGCCTTACCCTGACTCAGCAAATTTAGATTCCCCCTTCCCCCCCACACACACACAATGTGGAGCTTTGTAGTGCTAATTGCAGTTGATGGAAAGTGTCCAGTCATTATATATGTGTATATATATTATATAACAATAGTAATAAATTTTTTTTTTATTGTTGGTTGGTGTAAGCAAGTTTTGTAAACAATATAATGATACTAATGTTTGTGCGATTATTGTGTTGCATACAACGAGTGTATATATATACATTGTACCTTACTTTGATCTCACAGGCCACATAAGTTATGTAAAACAAATAAAATAGTGAAAAAACAAGAGACCTACGAAAGGAAGTAAACCAAAGTTTACCGGGTAAGTGGCATTCGCCGCTGTTGCCATACGCGGCTCATTTTTTGCCAACTTTACACCTCTATATCTCGGTATGTATTGATCGCAAAAAAAAAAAAATTGAGATTTAAACAATCAGAAAAATAATCTTAACATTTTGATAAGAATTTTTTTTTTTTTCCGAATATTTCCCGATAGAGAAATTTTGATTGGTTTTAGTACTGAAAATAGCTTCTAATTGAGCTCAAAGTAGCGGAAATGTTTGATTTTTGCCGATTTTCAAGAGTAAACAAATCACATCACGCGACCAATACACGTCAACTGGTGGGTCTAATATACGTTTACAAATGCACTGATAGTGTTTATACAATTATTACAATATTGCATAAGAGTAATTCATCTATTTTTTGGTGTGAATAAAAATTCTTTGTGTAAAAAAAAATAAAAATGGAATTCATCTGTAAAGCCTGGAAATGTAACTAATAAACAGAGGAAATGTTATTTTAGTGCCAGGAATGCCTGCATTGTTTATTCTGGATGCTGTTTTGAAATTGGAATATTTTGAACTTTGTGTGAAATTAGTGAAATTACAAATTTCTGATCACTTTATTGGCTACTTGAAAAAATGATTGGGCAGTTTCTTGTGCTCAATCAATAAAATAGAAGTAATACTAACGAAATAGCTAAGAATTTGGTCAACTGGAATATTGTAATTGGCCTAAAATAGAAGTCAAAGTAGGCAAAATCGCTGAAATGTAAATATCACTGATAGTCAAATTTGCGATAGTGTAATTTCATCAGTTTTCCACCAAATTTCGTACTTTTTATTTTATTACCTTTAGAAAAAGATTCTCTACCATTTCATAAAAAATCATTTTTTTTTTTTTTAAAATCTTGGACCCTGTGGACAATGCGTAGATCTACGGCTTGGACCCTGAAAGGGTTAATTTATTGATTTAGGGAAACCTGTTAGGCAGACTTGAGTCCTAGAGGTGGAAAGTACAATGCTTGCACTCTAAAGGAGGGGTTTGTGATATTTGCTGTTTGGAGGGATATCTAAACTGTCGTGTATGCCCGCCTCTGGCAAGACAATGATAGTGTGAAATATGGTGAAAGTGTTTCTTGTTTTGATTGCCCTGCCTCAATGGGAGATGGCTAGTGTTAAAAAATGTATTATTCACACTCACACATGTACTCATGCATGCATATATATACTCGTATACTTTATATTTATTAATAATGGAGACATTTTGTGTTCCTTTGTCTGCAAGATATACAATTTTTTTATTTTTTTATTTTTTAGAAACTGGAGAAAGAAAAGTCATACTCTACAACTGTGGGTAAGGTTCGGAGACATTTCTACAAGATGACTAGACGGTTTTCGTTAGTGGAACAGCATAATGCTCAACCTGGCACTATACATAGAGAAAGCAGACACCACGAGATGCTAGCTGAGGTAAAATGAAATTCTTTATTATGTTTGAGGTGTATCATTACCTGGGGTCTGACTAATTATTAGGAATATTTTTTAGTTATTTAACTTTAAAAAAATTTATATTAAGTGATTTACAATTTATGACATTTGCTCAACCTTTGTTAACATTGTTTCAATATTTTACCAAGTTTTTCATGTAGTTGGCATGCTACTTTTAAAAAATTCACAGTATAATTAAAACACTTCAAAAAAAAAAAAAATGTATATGTTTACTGCTCAGCCCAAAAAGTTACTGAATTTCCTCTGAGGATTACGATAGTGAATAGCTTAACCCTTTCAGGGTTTTGGCCGTACTAGTACGGCTTACGCGCTGGGGTTTTTCACGTACTAGTACGCATAAATTCTAGCGCCTTCAAATTAAGCGGGAAAAGGCTGTTAGGCCTAGAGGTGAGAGAATGGGTCTGCATGGTCAGTGTGCGCAGTAGGAAAAAAATTGGGGAGCCAGTGGTGCATTGTGGGAACGCCATGTTAGTACACCTTGTCCACCATGCCTCGCGGTAAGAAACTCCTCACTCCTCGGCGAATTGGAACACTTTATTTCCCCAGTGACAATTCTAACAGTGATGGGAGTGTCAGTTATGATGACTTTCAAGGTTTTGAGGAGGTTGTGACCGAAACTAGTGACCATAATACTGGTAATATTGAGGAAAACCCATATGACCCTCAGCCTTCAACCTTCAGTGCTGTGGCGTCTTGTTCACGTTCAGTTGTACCAGAACGAAAGAGGAAACTCTTATTTACTAATATTCAGGACTCTGATGTGAGAAATGGTGATGATAGTGATAGTGAATATGAACTCTCAAGCTCTTCAAAACAGTTCCAGTAGCAAGAGTGGAGTGGAATATTCTCCAGTGAAGCGTCAGTATATACGACGGTATATGCGCTCTGGTAGCATGCCATATGCTGTTCCAAGGGGAAGGAGTACATCCCGTGGGCGTACAACAGGAACAGATAGTGAAAATGAAGATGATAGTGTTAATAATAATAATAATAATAATACTTTATTGAGACATGATACAATGATACATGGTTGAGTAGACAAGATACATAGTTATGTTGCAATTGGGATGAGAAATGTGCATACATCTGGTGGTGATAGTGGTAGTGGTGGTGCAAGGCGCGAGGCACCAGCAGTGGACCATGCTGTCACCCATGCTGCTGACTCACCAGACCTACAAGAAAGGCCATCCTCACCCCCAACAACCTCAATCTCCACTCCCACAACCACCTGTCAATATCCAGTACCCACCAGCAGACCGCACATGGGATTGGCAGGAAGCTGACAATTTTATTCCCAATCTCCATCAGTTTGATGAAAGTCAAAGTGGAATACGCCCATCATGTACACTTGGAAACAATGCCACTGAACTGGAATGTTTCGAGTTATTCTTG